>OZJO01000521.1:9286-23918 GCA_900406225.1 Acrobeloides nanus | reverse complement strand
TAAAAATCATTTAAAAAATGAAATCTTAAATTATGATAATTCTATCATAATTTGTAATCTCATTCTATGAATTTTTTTAAGCCAATTTCCAGGCAAAGGAAAAATTTTTCAAGAAAAATAAAAATAGGCAAAAATTCTACGAGGTCGAATTTAGGGGGTCTGCTAAAAAATTTTTAATTTCTCAACATTTTACCCTCCGGGGATCGAACCCGCGGGCCCAAGTTGCTTAACTTGCCAGATCGGACGGGATCGCTCCTTACTAACTTTTAAGAAGTCCTTTAGGATTATGGGTTGAAATGGGCTTTATTTAGGGGTAATTTTAGACGGAGAACACAATGTCGCTATTATTTTTTCATAAAAACTTTTGGAAAAATGAGAAATTTGTTTTCCTATTTGTGACTTCTCAATAAAATCGAAAAAAAATAATTTTCTCATTTGTCCAAAAGTTATTATGGAAAAATAATAGCGTTTTCGTGTTCCCTGTCTAAAATTACCTCTATATACCAAAAATTAGTCAATTTGGAAAAATTTTCGCTTCAATACACCCATCCATATTCTGAATCAGGGAAGCATTTGCAGGGTTCGAGAATGCTCGCATCGATTCTCCCGCCTAAAATTACCCCTATATACCAAAAATGAACCATTTTGAAAAAATTTTATTTTTTCTCTTTATTCAATTCTTAGGCCTTCATATAGATGAAAAATTTTATATTCTTATTTTTTCATTTTTTTAAATATTTTTTTTACATTTTTGTTTTTCAAATAAAAATTTGCCATTTTTTCAAAACTGGTGTTGACCTTTGCTTTATGATTGACCAATTTTTCTTACTTGTTAGTTTTTGTCGCTAAGTAATGAACAAAATATGTTTCATCATATGCCTTGTTTTATGTAAATTTGTTGCTATGCTTTCAGCATGATTTAATGCATCAAAGTGGGTGGCTTATTTGTTATGCATATATCAGGCCCAAAATTTCAAAACATGTAAATGGATGTAATTTAAAAAGGTTTTTTGAAGGAAGAAAATGTGGACAAGGCGCTCTACTCGAGTTCGACCGTTTAATGATGAGGCTAAATGGAGAAGTTGTGGGGCACATGTTCGAGTAAGTTGTATCGATCCAATCTTCTACTCTTTCCTCTAGCCTATCATACCTTAGGCTAAGTCCAAGTCTAAAACTAAACCTTAACCTTAGCCTTAGTTCTAAGCCTAAGTCTAAACATAGCCTAAGCTTAGTCTTAAACATGAGCCTAAGCTGAAGCCCAAGCCTAAGAATATTTCTAAGCCCAAGCTTAAGCATAGCCTAAGCCTTAGTCTAAGCATAGAATAAGCTTAATCCTAAGCTTAAGCCAAAGCCTGACTTAAGCCTTAGCCTAAGCTTAACCTAAACTAATGCCTTAACTAAGCCTTAGTTAGCCCAAGCATAGGCTAAACTTTAGTCTAAGCTTAAGCCTAAGCCCAAGCCTAAGCCTTAGCTAAGCCTTAGCCTAAGCTTAAGCCTAAGCATAGCCTATGCCTTAGACTAAGCCCAAGCCTAAGCCTTTTATATCTAATTCCCGTCAATTTCGAACATTTAACCAAATTTCTCTCGAGTTCAAAAAAGCTGCAAACTATCCCTTTTGCCTAGGACGCCAATTTTGGACATTGCAAGTGAGATTTTTATGCAATTTTTGGAACCCATGAACTCGCCTGCCTTTGGAATTCCATGCCGATAGCGTTTATGATTTTAGATATTGGCTGATATCATCGCTGCTCTTGGCATAGTTCTTGGAATTATAGAAATTATTGAAGCCGCTATCTGGGGACCACTATGGAATCTTGCTGGAGCTATTATCCTCATAATCATATGTGCTCTTGTAATTATTGCCG
The DNA here is from genome assembly GCA_900406225.1 of Acrobeloides nanus. NCBI lineage: Eukaryota > Metazoa > Nematoda > Chromadorea > Rhabditida > Cephalobidae > Acrobeloides > Acrobeloides nanus. The sequence goes on along the minus strand of OZJO01000521.1, from coordinate 22,053 downwards.
ACCGAACCGAAAGATCAATTCTTTATCTCCCATATTTAATCTTAACTGTAAGGTTTAATTCAAAGGCATATTTAACAACAACAAAAAAGACTGTCTCAAACTCAAATAACTTGTTTTCGTATGAGCGACATCATTTCTATTAGCGGTTCAAGGGTTTGGAGGGATGGGCAGCCCATACCTGAGCGTCCAAATTTTCCAAAAATTTACAAGGGGGATATAGGGGCAAAGCCGAAAAATTTACGGAGGGTCCATTTCTGGACCCCCTGCCCAGGTATGGAGCAGCCCCTTGGACTGAAGTATGTGGGAGGCAGCCCATGGAACTTAGAGGGGGAGGTCAAAAATGGTACCACTCATATACCGAAGTTGGAGGAGATGAGTCAGAAATTAGCTCTGTTACTAGAGGGTTCTCTAGGAGATCCTTTTAGGCAATCGGAATCTTGGTCTATCTTGGATTGGGCATAGCGCTTCTAGTTTTTGGTATCATCTTGCCAGACGACTATGTTCAAAAATTTGCCGGTTACACAAATCCAACAAATTGTAAGAATATACATGTACAATTTAATAAAATTAACACCCAATTTAGCTGCAAGAATCTACGCGCTCGTCCTCATGGGTGTAATTTTTATTTTCGTTTTGATAGCATTATGGTGTTGGTACATTGTTTTCAAGGCTTACAAATTTATGAAAAATGTGATTGAGTATAATAAGAAGGCTATAGCACCAAGACCCCCAACTCCATCGCAACATTCAACTCCATTGCAAACAAGAGAACCGAGTCCATATAGTCAGGGACCATTATCCGTTAGAATGCCACCGAGGGTTTGGGTACCCTAATAATTTTTTTAATCATTTTTTATAAAATTTTATTCGTGCATAAAGAAGATTGGGGCGAAATTCAGGGTAAATATATGACTCATCAAACTAAGCCTAGCGTATGCTTAAGTTTAAGTTTAAGCCTAAGCCTCAGCCCAAGCTTAAGCCAGCCTAAACCTAGTTCTAAGAAAAAGCCTAGCATAAGATTAAGTCTAAGCTTAAGCCTAAGCCTAAGATTAGGCCTAAGCTTAGCCTAAGCTTAACTCCTCGAGGACCGATCGAGACATTGATACACCTGGGTAATATAACTGATGTAGATTACGAAAAACCAAAAATCCAGTCGAAAAACATATTTCAAAAAATATTTAGGGGCTCTTGAAGATTTGCACATGAGTGTAAAAATATCGTTGCATTCAAACAGACCTGTAGCCTCATAGGAAAGGTTTTATGACTCGGTTAATAGCTAGTTGGATTGCTGGTGATCTGCGCTACAACATACGATATTGACCTTAAGAATGTTTTCGTTTCAATAAATAGTTTTATTGGAATCTTTGTCATGAACTCCGATTTTTTGACTCCGGTTAGTGACAAAGATGGACATTTTTTTCTATGTTATGAAGGTTTTCAGCAAAAGTGATCAAAATAAAAATTGAAATATAGATTTTCAGCAATCGTTTGGTATATAAATCGTGGTATGTTAGTACAGGAATTTTTTGAGTTCAAGCTAATTTATTCTTGAAAAATGGTGATTTTTTGATATTTTTAGTGTAGCAAAATTCTAAAACCTATGTTAACTTCATTCTCTTTGCCCAAAAATGAGTTGTATTACCGTTTTTGGCCATGGCCAATAATTTCTGATCATTTTGGAACGATTTTGAAAAACTTTATTTTTGGGTCCAGATTCGTGGTCCAGGTTCAGAGCAGAAATGGTAGACTTTTAAGGCTTTATCAGATTTGTATAGAAAAAAATGTCCATATAACATAGAAAAAAATGTCCATCTTTGTCACTAACCGGAGTCAAAAAATCGGAGTTCATGACAAAGATTCCAATAAAACTATTTATTGAAACGAAAACATTCTTAAGGTCAATATCGTATGTTGTAGCGCAGATCACCAGCAATCCAACTAGCTATTAACCGAGTCATAAAACATTTCCTATGAGGCTACAGGTCTGTTTGAATGCAACGATATTTTTACACTCATGTGCAAATCTTCAAGAGCCCCTAAATATTTTTTGAAATATGTTTTTCGACTGGATTTTTGGTTTTTCGTAATCTACATCAGAATATTACCCAGATGTATCAATGTCTCGATCGGTCCTCGAGGAGTTAAGCGAAGCCTAGCATAAGCCTACGCCTAGCCTAAGCTTAAGCCTAAGCCTATATATCCGTTAGAATGCCACCAAGGTTTGGATGCCCCAATAATTTTTGTTATCATTTTTTGTAAACTTTTATTCGTGCATAAAGCTATGAGTACAATTTGTAAATATTCGCTATCTTTATTGATCAACACAAGTAGAGTTATCAGGGGATTTGATGATTGCATTACAAACTTTTGCTGGATCGATTGATTCAGTGTCTTTTTCTATCGATTGCCAAAAGCCATTGACTAAAAATTTTCTAATATTCAAAAAAATATATATTGTTACCTATATAACGGCAGATAGCTTCGTTTTTATCTCCTTGATAATTTTCCACACACCACTGGATTTGGATGTCTTGGGCATCGGCCTAAAAATGAAAGTAAGGAAGTGCCACTGTAGGAGTTTTTCGGATTATGGTAGTTGTGTTCAACCTAATCAAAAACAGTGAAATATGACAAAAATAGCCCCTCTAGATTCCCAAGATCGTCTGACAGACAAGCACACAGACATTAACGTTTAATGTAGTAGAATTTTTTATAATATAATTTTTGCAACATTTTATAAAAAATTTTTGAGGCCTTGAAGCTAATACACAATAGTGAAAACTGAAAAAATTTTCAAAAATTTTTCTCTTGAAATAACCGTTAAAGAAAACTTTTTATCAAAGGAAAAAATTTCGCAGTCAGCAGGATTCGAACCTGCGCGGGCAAAGCCCAACAGATTTCGAGTCTGTCTCCTTAACCACTCGGACATGACTGCACATTTTTATATGAAAGTAAAATTGATGATATAGAATGACAAATGACAAATTTATTAATATTTTTTAAAATATTTAATTTTAAAAAATTAAAAGTTTTTAGAGCTACTATACAATAGGAGGGCCTCCAACGTGAAAAAATTTTCAAAAATTTTTTTCGGGAAATGACCTCTCTAGGGGTAAAAACATGTGGGGAATCCGAATTTGACATTTTCATAGCGAAAAAACGCTCCCCTGATCCAGGCAAGACTTGCGTATTGAAGCGAAAACGCATTTTTGTTCCCAAAAATTTTTTGCAAGCCCCAAAAATCATGGTATAGGTATAAACTTCCATACCTCATAGCATTCAGCATACATTTGTGCAATGTTGACTATCTCCAAACATAAACCACACAAAAAAGAAGCCTCTAAAATTTTATATTTGTGAATTTTTTAAAATCTACTAAAAGTTACTTTCTTGAAGATTCCTCGGATTTGGCTCTGTAATATTAATTTTTGGTATAACAAACAACCCGCATTCTTGTTTATACGGATAAGTTACATTGGCAGGAATACCAGCAAAGTCATAAACATGTAAAAAAATTGCCAGAGAAGCAAGAAAAATTATGTTTTTCATCTTGAAAAAATGATTTTTTGTCAAAAAATTGAAGAAAAGTTTGTCAAAATCCGTTAAAATTCCAACAAAGACTTTTGTAGCAGAAATTTGAAGAGGAATCGGAAAAATTTTCTGAAAACAGCTTTTTTCATGTTCTGAAAAAAAATGAGCACCAAAAATTTTTCTAATGCCTTTTCAATTTTTAAGACGATTTTTTGTTCGAAAATCTTCAGATTTTTATTTAAGCCCCTTGTATACCTTGATCTTTCTTGCTATTTGGTGATTTTTAAGCAAGGATTAATTCGCACATCACATTGTTTCACGGCGTATCAAAATTTCGAAAAAGTGTTGTTTGTAGCCAATCGACTTAGCTCGCTGAACACTTCAAAACGAGTACCATATAATGTACTTTTAGAGGTTACACCCATGGCCGAGTGGCTAAAGTGGCAGATTTATGTTTATATGCCGCGGGTTCGATCCCGCTCCAAAATTAAAGTTCCATAAAAATTTTTGCATATCCATATTTTGGCCTCTAAAGCACATTACTATATGGATATGCAAAAAATTTTCATGGAATTTGGACAACTTTAATTTTGAAGCGGGATTCGAAACTGCAAATCTTTCTCTTTAGCCACTCGGCCATGAGTCAAACTCAGAACCCCATAATATGGTACTCGTTTTGAAGCGCTCGGCGAGCCGAGTCGATTGACTATATTTTTTTAAACTTTGACCCTTGCCAACACTTTTTCGGAATTTTGCTACCCCGTGATTTGTATTATGAAAGTTGCTGAACGATATAAAAATATTTAATCCTTCAGAAAAAGTGATAAGAAAAATAAACACGTTGGTGTTAGGCATGTTAGACTACAAAGATATCAACTATAATGTGAGCTTATGACGTAGCCAGCTTGAGTCAGGAGTATACCCACCCTCTCTCCCAATGAATTTAGGGGAGGGGTGGGTATACTCATGACCGAAACTCACAAAAAAAATTTCTAGGTCGAAGGCCTGCGGGCTGGGAGCGGGTCCCTATTACGAACCACCTTGTTTCTGAAAAAAGTTGAAAATCTTCCCCCATTAATGAATTATGAGTTTTTCCGATTTTCAAATGTTTGAAAAATTTATCATTTTTCAATTTTGGGAGCTACTACATAATAGTGGGGCCACCCACGTGAAAATTTTTCGAAAATTTTTCTGGAAATGACCCCCTTCGGGGTAATAACAAGCGGGGAATCTGAGTTTGACATTTTTGAAGCAAAAAACGCTTCTCTGATTCATGAAAGATCTGGGTATTGAAGCGAAAAGACTCAAAAATGCGATTTTTACGACTTTTCGCTTCAATACACAAGCCTCCCCTGAATCAGGAAAGCGTTTTTTCGCTTCGAAAATGTCAAATTCGATTCTCTGCATGTTTTACGCCTAGAGGGGTCATTTCCAGAAAAAAAATTTTCGAAAAAATTTTCACGTAGGTGGCCCCCATTGTGTAGTAGCTCCAAAATTTACCATCTTTCAATTTTTAATAACGAAAAAATGAAATTTTCTCCAAAAATCATTAAAAAATGACTATTTTTTGTTCAAAAATAATTTCACCATATTGTTTCTCGCATAAAAATACCATGCAAATTTTTTTAAATCGATTTTAGAGTTGTAGAAACAAATCGCTGCCAGATGGACTCGAACTTGAGACCTCCGTGTCAATTCAAGATGCTGCGCGCGCCTTGGACCACTTGGCCATCGAATGCAAAAGTTTATTAGTAAATTTTTAAATCTAACAATCCTTGCTTAAAAGTTTTGAACAAACAACTGTGTAATTGGTGTTGGTGATGTTTTTGACGTCGATATATATGTTATCAACTAAATCATGACATATGGAGGCAAGAACCGCATCATTTCCACATTGCTGATCACACCACATATCCGCTTGATTTACGATGTAATCCTAAAATTACAGTGTGATTAAAAAAAGAAGAGAATTTTGCGATTTTCAAAAAATTTAAAGTTTTTTAATTTCTTCCAAAATAATCATATAAGGGTTTTTCTAGGCGAGGAATCGATTACGCGCATTGCCGAATCTTGAAAACGCTTCCCTGACCCTGATTCAGGGAAGAGGCATGTATATTGAAGCGAAAATAGGCTAATTCGGGGTCAGGGAAGCGTTTTCAAGGTTCGGCAGTGCGCACAATCGATTCCTCGCATATAGAAACCCCTATATGGTTATTTTGATGAAAATTTTTGAAAAAAATCGCAAAATTCTTATTTTTTAAAATCACCCTGTAATAGTAACATTATATCAGTACACATAAGACTGTGATCAAATTTGGGCACCTGATTTCAATAGGTATTTTCAGAGTCTTATTAAAGAGAATATTTGGACAGAAGGGAAGGGGGTGTGCAAAAAATTTTCAAAAATTTGCGACGGGGTAAAGAGACAACTTTGAAAATTTTATTTCCCCATCCCTAGTTGACGACGGCCGTTTGATGTCTCGAAACTTTTTTATGTTTTTGAAGATTTCTCCAGAAATACAAAGCCAATCCTGATAGTTTTGGCGTCGTTAGATAGCTGGATTTCGTAGTAATCGAATGACATCAAAATCATGCCATAGCTCTTTCTGGTTGAGGAGTTATTGCATAATTAGTAAAAAATGTCAGTTTTTTCTACATTTTTGAATAATTATGCAATATCTCTGCAACCAAAAAGAGTTATGGCATGATTTTGGTGTCATTCGATTGCTACGAAATTCAGCTTTCTAACGATGTCAAAACTATCAGGATTGGCTTTGTATTTCCGGAGAAATCCTCAAAAACATAAAAAAGTTTCGAAACATCAAACGACCGTTGAAGACCAAATAAAAGGTCTCTAAGATTTTTATGAGGACGTAAGGGGGGCAAACTTGAATCTTTTTCGACGGGTATATTTCTGCCCCCCTTCCCAGCTGTTATTTGGGGGGGGGGGAGTGGGACACAGCGATATTTTTGCTGAAATTCGAGAAAACTACAAATTTTAAAAACTTATTATGCTATTCAACTCAGCTTATGGAGACGAGTTTATCATAACATGGGGTTTCCTTCTCGCTCATGGCCGAGTGGCTAAAGTGACAGATTTGCAGTTTATAGGCTATGGTTCGAATCTTGCCTTGTTTTAAAGTTGCCCAAATTGAATGAGAATTTTTGCGGAGCTATCACACAATAGAGGGCGGGGGGGGGGGGGGGGGGGGGGTCATCCACATAAAAAATTTTCAAAAATTTTTTTTCCTGAAATAACCCTCTAGGGGTAAAAACATGCGGGGAATCTGAATTTGATATTTTCAAGGCGAAAAAACGCTTCCCTGATCCAGGGAAGGCCTGTGTATTTAAGCGAAAAGTTGAAAAATCCCCCCATTGTGTAGTAGCTTCATTTTTACATATTTCTTGGCCTCTAAGACACTTTGCAATCATTTTTGGGTGCGTAAATATTTTCTGGAGCTTTTAGTAATAGTGATTACACAGAGAGGTAGGCAGGGAGGTCAGGCGAGCAAGGTATGGCAGGGCAGTGCAGGCAGAACGGGTATAAGGTTTAGTCAATTTTTACCGCTGCACAATTTGCAAACATTTCTACGATTTGAACTATATCATCACACATTTCACACCAAAAATCAACATCGCCTAAAAATCCAACAAAAATTTTTTTCAAAATATTCTCATTTCCTTACGATTAGGAGGTCTGGGTTGAGGCACAAACTTTTTGTAATAATAAGCTCCACAATCAGGGCCATCGGCTTGTATTCCGGACTTTTCTTTCAAAATTTTTTGAATTTTAAAATTTTCATTGAGAATTTTGTGACGACGAGGTAACAACGCGGGTACTGCCAAGGAAACCGAAATGCAAATCACTAAAAAGAAACTTTTAAAAACATAAACTTTTTACAATAAATTGATTTACCTAATATTAAAATCTTCATATTTGAAATTTGATGTATAAAAATTGAATTTTTCCGTGAGTGCTATGCAAAAAAAGTGAATGTGTTCGTGATAAAAATCAAAAGAAGGGGATTATTATAAGTAGTGTGGTTGTAGCCAGGAATGAGAAAAGCCGATTTTAAATTCCAAGACAATGAAATAGCACATGGTGTCTTTGTTAGTTAAAACTAGGGTTGGGATCCGGTCGGTGAATTTGTCTCGACTCGGTTTCAGAAAAAAAAAATTAAAAAGTTCAATTTTCGACCCCCGATGGACCCGCCAGGCCATCCGTCCACCTGAGATCGAAAATAGGAGTAAAATCATGCGAAAAATTGATTGCGCGCATTCCCAAAGCGCAAAAATTCTTCCAAGACCCTGATTCAGGAAACTAGATGTGTGTATTGAAGCGAAAATCGAAAAAATTATAGAGTAATCTTCTTTTTGTACGCAAAAAAGATGTGTAAATTTTTATTTAAAATTTAAAAAAATTAAAAAATTTCATATAAGATTGATCTTATAATGTTGATACATAAAATTAACAGGGGAATACTCCTTCAAATTGTTAGTATATTCTGTTATTTTAAGCTATTCTGAGCAACATTCAAAAAATTTTCTTGAAAAAAATTTATCTAACCATGGGCAAAATCAAATCGACTCAGGTGGGGTTCGAACCCGAGACCCTTAGACTCGAATCTTGAAGCACTACCACTGATCCAAGTTCACGATAAAAATCGGATTTTTAAGTTTGCTTATAATTTAACATAACTTTTTTTCAAAAAATTTTTTTGAATGTTGCTCAGAATAGCTTAACATAACAGAATATATTGAAAATTTGAAGGGTATTCCCTTAGTAATAATAAAAAACCAATATTATTCCTTTCTTCATGTTCAAAGCTTCAATACAAACGCCACCATGATGGGAGTCGGTGGTGGATTACCTTCTTCATATTCCATTGTTCGAACAGCAACTCTCTCCGATAAATTTGTGATATCTGGGAAAATATTAGTCAGCCCTTCGCTCTCAATCATATCGTCTTCGTTTGCATATTCGGAACGACGAAATACGGTGCATTCCACTTTGTCTCCAGCAGGGGTTTGAAACAATATCTTGTCACCAACTTTGATAGCTTCAGTTGTTTTATCCTTGACTCGGGCTTCGACTTTCTTTTGACCGGTTCGAATATAGTGTAAGTATTTAGGTTGAATAGGTAGATAGTGAACAGTCATTCTTGAATCTACGGGGTGAGGCAAAAAAGCACATTTTTGTGATTTTTGGGACCCGGAAATTTTTTCTAAAAATGATCCATATAGGGGTAATTTTATGCGAGGAATCCAAATGCGTGCATTCTCGAATCATGAAAACGCTTCTTTAACCCTGATTCAAGGTATGGGGTTGATGTATTGACGCGAAAATCGAAAAATTGTCTTTTTTCATCCAGAAACTATCCATCTAGGGGTAATTTTATACGGGAAATCGATTACGCACATTTTCTAAGCATGAAAAAATTATCTTGACCCTGATTCAAGGAATGGAATTTGAGTATTGACACGAAAATCGAAAACTTTCTTTTCATGTCAATTTACTCCATTCCTTGAATCAAGGTCAAGATAATTTTTTCATGCTTAGAAAATGTGCGCAATCAATTTCCCGTATAAAATTATCCCTAGATGGATGGTTTCTGGGCGAAGATAGAATATTTTTCGATTTTCGCGTCAATACACCAACTCCATTCCCTGAATCAGGGTCAAGGAAGCGTTTTCATGCTTAGGGAATTCGCGCAATCGATTTCCCACATAAAATTACCTCTATATGGGTCATTTTTAGAAAAAAATTTCCGATCCCAAAAAAAAATTTCGAGCCCCAAAAGTCATAAAAATGCACTTTTTTGCCTCACCCTGTAGAAACAGGGTTTAAAACTACCTAAATTTTCGATCTAGAAGAGTTGATCTCTCAACATACAAGGAGAATTTTTAACTTCTTGCTCCTGCGCTACCGGAACATTTGACAGACTGCACACGAAAATGCAGCAAAAAGTGCTGGCAAGTCAAGCCTTCATAGCGCAGTGGGTAACGCATTCAACAAATTTGTATCGACCAAAAAATAATTGTAACACATAAAAATAAGCAAAAATTTTCATAGAAAATAAGAAAGCTTAATTTTTGAGCTGGGATTCGAAACCGCCGTTTTATGAGTCATGATGGGAAGCGTTACCGATTGTGCTATGGAGGCTAATCCTGCAATCACACGTTTCACCGCGGTTTTTTGTGTGCTTAAGTCTACCAATATATTACGGCATATGGGTCTATCTTGCTAGGAAAAACCGTTTTTGGTGACTTTTTTTCCAGGATATGGTAAGAAGTACTCAGGAAGAGAATAGTGGAGTTAACTTTTTTGAAAAGTGTTTTCTTGTTAATGATCAACTTTTTTCAACTCTGGACATGCTGGAAATGGAAAAAATCGGCAAATCTCCCCCAATCAAGCGCGGATTCGTCTTTTCACACGTATAACAGGGGTTTTTCCACATGGGAAATCGATTCTCGGTGAAAATCGATTTTTCCGTGTGGGAAAACCCCCTTTATACGTGTAAACAGGCGAAATTGTGCTGGATTGAGAGAGATATGGCGATTTTTTTCATTTCCAGCATTTCCAGAGTTGAAAAAAGTTGATTATTGACAAGAAAACCTGCACTTTTCAAAAGTTAACTCCACTATCCTCTTTCTAGTACCTCTTACTATACCCTGAAAAAAGTTTCATCTAAAATGGTTTTTCCTAGTAAGATAAACCCATGTGCCGCGATTTATTGATAGACCTGATAAAATTGGAGGAAATTTTGAATTTTAAAAACGAGTCATGCCATTCGACTCAGCTNTTTTCCTAGTAAGATAAACCCATGCGCCGCGATTTATTGATAGACCTGATAAAATTGGAGGAAATTTTGAATTTTAAAAACGAGTCATGCCATTCGACTCAGCGCGCCAAGACGAGTAGAACGAATACCATAACATGGGATTTTCCATCCTGAGCCCATAGCCGAATGGCTAAAGTGACAGATTTGAAGTTTATAGGCTTGGGTTCGAATCCCGTTTCGATGTTTTTTCGTGCGGAAATGCCCTAATATCTTGAAAAAATGAACATGAAAAACTTTAACATTTCTACAAGGCCTATTTCTTCATAGCTATAAATAACAAGGAAAAACTTAAACTCATAAAGCGCATCCGTCGCTAGATAGGCATCAACATTTTCAACTGATCAATGAAAAGAATGATGTAGCCAAAAGCTATGTTCTGTGAGCAGGACGTTAAAAACTTTTGATCACATCTGGAATAAATTTTATTTTTGTAGGACAAAGACAAGATCGGTATCATTTCTCAATATGGTCTCTTTCTCTCTTTGCCTTGTAAACAAACGTTAATTTGGTAAAAATACGATTCATATTTTATATAAAAAAATTATACAAACACTGTTCAATTGAATTTAAACTAAATAAAATTCAAATCCTGTGCTATTGCAAGTGGCGTGCAAAACTTTAGAGCATTCTTTATCTGGATTTGTATCGGTATCGTTTCTCATGTCTTTGTAAAGATCATCAGCAGCTTGACGGCATATTTGATCCATGATAGGGTCATCTGGCAAGTATTTTGCATCACAACTTTCATCCGCTTTTTGATCTTGATAGGCCTGAAATGGAGATTTTGATTGTTTAGAGACGAAATTAGACAGCTCTAGGGGCACAAGGATACTTCGGCCACATTCAACGGGCAGAAAATTCGACTAAAGCTAAGGCTTAGGCTTAAGCTAAAGTTAAGGTTTAAGCTAACAAGGGACCTTTCAGATCTGTGAACTCTGAATTTTTTTCAAACATAGCTAGAAAAAAAGAGAAAAATACAGAGATTCCGAAAATAATAAGCATTTCATCCTATAGGTATGAAAATTTTTCGCAAATTGCATTACAAAATTGCAAAAAAATAATAAAGTGGCAAAAATAAAAAGTAGGAACTGGGTATCGAACCCGAGACCTAAGGAGTAAAAACAAGAGCGTTACCACTACACTATTAGGCACATGTTGAAAATTGGATTAAAATTTTTTATAAAGGAAAAGTTTATTATTATTTTTAATATAAATTTTTTTCAATTTTTTTCAATTTTGTTACATTTTATCTTTTCAATATTTCCTTATTATATTTTTTTGGGTCAAAATATGTTTAAACAATATCACTGGTAGGTTTTCAATCTACAACAAAAAAAATAAAACTCAAAAAACTTTCCTTTATAAAAAATTTTAATCCAATTTTCAACATGTACCTAATAGTGTGTGGTAACGCTCTTGACTTTTACTCCGTAGGTCTCGGGTTCGATACCCAGTTCCTTTTTATTTTTGCCACTTTATTATTTTTTTGCAATTTTGTAATGCAATTTGCGAAAAATTTTCATACCTATAGGATGAAATGCTTATTATTTTCGGAATCTCCGTATTTTTCTCTTTTTTTCTAGCTATGTTTGAAAAAAATTCAGAGTTCACAGATCTGAAAGGTCCCTTGTAAGGCTTAGTTTTTAAGAGACGATATCTCGAAAGTTCGAACGTCCTGCGGCACTAGGCAAATTGAGTATATAATATGAAATTTGGACGCAAAAGAAACATAAATAAGCATTTGAAATGGCGTGCAAACTTTAAAAAAGTCCATTTTGGCCCCTATGAATGTTGGGCCTTATAGGAACCTTATAGGGTATTTTTTCCATTTTAGTATTTTGAGCATAACTCTTGATGGTTAAATCCAATTCCGATGATCTCGGTATTTTTGGACAGCTGGAGATGCGGGCTACAATATTTATATTAGGTGTATGGGGTCATGTTGTGGAAAAAGTGGTCGAAAACTTAGGTTTTACAATGGAAATACACAAAAATCCTGTTCCATGAGGGGTCAAAAATTCAAAATTATGTCTCTAGAAAAAAACTTTGTTCCCATCCGCATCGTCGTTTGGCCCTAAAAATTATTTATAACACCCCTGCATTGTTTTTTACTTGGTCCCGGGCCAAATCTCGGGGGACGAAAAATATTTTAATGGCTCAGAAAACTCAGAAACGTAGAAACCCACATATCCGAAGGTTTTTAACATTTTAGTATTTTGAGCATAACTCTTGATGGTTAAATCCAATTCCGATGATCTCGGTATTTTTGGACAGCTGGGAATGCGGGCTACAATATTTATATTAGGTGTATGGGGTCATGTTGTGGAAAAAGTGGTCGAAAACTTAGGTTTTACAATGGAAATACACAAAAATCCTGTCCCATGAGGGGTCAAA
>OZJO01000520.1:0-17679 GCA_900406225.1 Acrobeloides nanus | reverse complement strand
CTTTAAACGGTTCGACAGCGCTCCAAATTGAATGCGCAGTCGAATCGTTTAACACTATACCCTTTTCAAGTTCGAGTGTTCAAGAAAGCGTCCAAGTCTCGGACACAATATTTAGGAGACATTTTCTTGAGAAGTTGAGGATCGGTCCAATAGGGAAGCAACAAGTTGGAAAGATTTATTTAGAAAATAAATTTTAAAAAATTTATTTTCCAAGGAACATTTTTTCATTGAACAAAACTTCCAAGTCAATTTCGTATTTTTAGTTACATACAAATTTTGATCAAGTCTTTCATAAAACGTTCAGAATTGTTTAGTCTCTTACCCAAAAAAGACCGTATCAAAAAATTTTTTACGGTTCCCGAGATGACTCAAAAATTTAATGTTTAGTCTTAGAAAAAACGCCTTGTATATTGACTTATGAATCATTTTTCATCAAAGACCGAAATTCATCCATCAATTATTTTTTGTTGAAAATATGTTTCTGTTTTGAACGCATGACCGAACTTGTCAGGGAAATCGACGCTCGAATTAGAGCGTACAAAAAATTATATAAACATAAACACGAAAAAATACCGGTAATATCTAAACCTCCATCGTTATTTGCATCAAATGACTTAAAAATGTTAGCAAAGTTTTCTCTTGGTTTTAGTAAAAATCTTTCGGCTAAAACTTTGGTCACTTCATCTTGATCAAGTTTAAGATCAAAGTTATTGTCGTATTCCTAAAAATTCGCATAAATTTGTTCAAGAAAATGTAAAAACTTCATAAATTTTTCCAAAGTATTCCGCTCGCATACCATCAGCGTTCTCTTTTTCTTTTTGAAAATGATTTAAGTACTCGTTTCTTGAAACTGCTCCATCATCTATAAAAAAGTAAAAGCTAAAATGGTAATAATTATCTTACGATTAGTGTCTAAGACGTTAAACTCTTCTCTTTTCATGTTTTCATAAACGATGTCGGTGTGCAAGAATTCATCAAATGTCAAAAAAGCATTTTTATCAGCATCCGTGCGATCAAAGGTTTGTTCTAAATTTTACGTAAGTTTCAAAATTTAATGATTCAACGACATCATACTTTAAAAATATTTTTTCGGAATCATGATCAAAAAATATAAATAAGATCTATTTTTATTTTGGCTCTAGGAACTTCCACAACGAAAAAAGCGGAACTTCCACAACGGTCGATTTTTTCCACTTTCTCGTGATCAAAAACAAAAAATTCCGTCATATTCGANTATTTTTATTTTGGCTCTAGGAACTTCCACAACGAAAAAAGCGGAACTTCCACAACGGTCGATTTTTTCCACTTTCTCGTGATCAAAAACAAAAAATTCCGTCATATTCGAGTTTCCCATATCGAAAAACCCCCCCTGGATACAAAAAATCAGCTGGAAAAATTTTAAAATTCAATTTTTTAACCCTTGATCCCCCTGTACAATAAAAATACTAGTTTTTTCTTTAAAAAATCCCGTAATTTGATGAAAAATGGCATTTTTTAAAAGCATTTTTGTTGAAAAAATACGAAATTTTGGTGAAAAAACAAAATTTGAGCAAAAACAAATATGGGACCATTAGGTAAATTTATTCATTTCTCTGATTGGGGAGAGGGTCCACGGACATTGTGATACTGCTGCAAAGTGATAAATCTCTACCCCAAAAGTTGCTAAGTTTACCAAAAAAAAATTACCATGTGTTTCACCTGGAGTCTCAAAATCTGGAGATTGTATTTCAAGTGGATAGGAAATTACAAATCCAACAAGCATCGAACTTATTAAAATTATAAAGGTATTCATTTTTTTAGAGAAAACAAATTGGCGTACAAAAATTCCGATCGACTTTGAAATAACAACTGTCGGCTCGAATACCGAAATGGGCGCAAACCATCTGACCGATGTTCTATTTAGGGTTGACAGCAAAATTAAGGTTATGGAATGTGCACTTTGGTCGGCAAATTAAAAAAAGAGTTGTTTGACGAAAACAAAAATTTCTAGGTTGTGATATCAAGGATTAAGGTTCCTTGGTTGTTTATTTAATTTGTTTAAAATGTTTTCCCAAACATGTTATTTTCTAAGGAAATTTTATTGCAAAAATTAAAGAAATATTCTGTTTATTTTGATATGATATGTTTGTAAAAGACATTTTTAAAGAAATTCCTTTTCAATAATCTGGGAACCGAGCTTCGGCTCGACCTTCGGTCTCGCTTCCGAGCGGAGATCATACATGAACAAGGAGGGGGGGGGGACAAGCTACCTCGGGCTATATGTTGTCGACCAAAAAAAAGTCGCCATCTAATTTTTTGGCTCGGCTATATAGCTTTGGGACTTAGAACTCCGAGGCTATATGAATCTTAATTTTTGGCTCGATGCTATCTACATGAGGGGGGGGGGATAGTCCCCCCCCCCATTGGTAATGTATGGCGGAGATCCCAAGTGGAGCTTCCGAGCGACACTCTCGAGCGGAGATCCCAAGCAAAGCTTCCAAGCGCTTCTATACTCTAGAATATAAATTTTTGGATAGTTTATACTCATGGATATCCAAATGGGTATTCAAAATCGGCTAGCCGATTCAGAATCGACTAGCGAGAAAATTTCAATATTGAAAATCGGTTATCCGAGTTCTATTTTTTTGGCACCAATATTCTGGATTCGGATTCTGAATCCGAATTTCGGAATTTGATTCTCAATCTGGATTCTGAATTCGGGTTCTGGATTCTGAATCCGGATTCTGAATTCAGTTTCTGAATTCGGATTCTGAATCCAGATTCTGAATCCGGATTCTGGATTCGGATTATGAATTCGGACTCTGTTCTGAATCTGGATTCTGAATCCGAATGCCGGATTCTGAATCCGGATTCAGAATTCGCATTCAGAATCCAAATTCAGAAAAAAATTTTAAGGGATAAATTTTAAGTTTTTGAAATTTTGATAGGTGATCTTCAAAATCCGAATATTGAAATTTTCTCGCTATCCGATTCTGAATCGGCTAGCCAATTTTGAATATTCATTTGGATATTCAAACTCGGCTAGTAAAAGTTGAATATTCAATGTCGGCTAGCCGATTCAGAATCGGCTGAAACTCAATATCGGCTACAACATATATATATCCCTCGTAGGGGTACATCCATTGATCAAAATCAAAAAAATTTCGCTCAAAAAACCAATTGGATGGTGTTCAGCGTACATTCTTGGCTACTACTTTAAAAAATTTGATGAAAAAGGATTTCTGGAGCTTTATATAATAAGTTTTAAGTTTGCTCTAAGTTTTTTCCGGTACTGTAACCAAATATTGTTTTCTAATTAGTTCATAATAGTTGACACGTTTTGCAAACAACTCATTATGAGTTCTATTTTCTCTTACTTTTCCATTCTCAATATAGAGAATTGCATTGGAATTTTGAATTGATGAGAGCCGATGTGTGATAGTGTGTACGACCTTATACATGTACGACCTTCCGAGCGCGATCGAGTGCTTCTTATACGGCCTTAAAAAAGATTACAAATTCTCTGATAAATGATGATGGATTATTTTCTAATAGGTATCGGAATTTTATTACCTTCTCAAATTATGAATCCAGCGCACTTGCTGCTTCGTCAAGCAATAGAATTCTAAATTTCTTATTAGAGAACGAGAAATTCCTATTCTTAAAAAAGATTTTTAAAAATGTAAAAAATTTTCTCTGTTTCTGTCTTCCTGACATTTGTGCCCCTTTTTACCAACTTCTGTAAATATCCCCTAAAGAATTGACCTCTATAAATATAGATTCAAAAAGCCTGTGGAAAGTTATAGACAAAGTTCTTAGCATATACTATTTCTATTAAAGGACCAGTCCGAGCGGAAAAAAGTTGTCCCTTCAGTGGGATATCCCACTGAAAAATTAGAACAGTACTGAAAACTGCAAGGTTACCGAAAATACAGATTTTGACACTTATGTAATGATTTTACATGTTGGATCCTTTGGATCTTAAAGGGCACCAGTACAGGACTACAGAAAATTTTTCATCGCTCAATTCTTATCGGGATCGATTATCCGTTCGTAAAAACTATTAAGGCACAATTTTATCGAAAGTGGACATTGTTTTTGTTTTGTTAATTAGGTATATAATCTCATTTTTGAAAATAGTGGAGCTCGGATTAACCACGCTGAGAACGTGGAAATATATGAAATTTTTAAATTAGTCAAAAGTTTTCGGACCCGACCGGGACTCAAACCCCGATCTCCTGGCTACCGTCCAAGTGCATTACAATTGTGCTACCGAGACCTACAACTGATGCCCGTTATTGGTAAATACTTGACGGTGTATTTTCCACTACTCACACTGTGATTAACACCTGTATGCCATCCGACCGATTAACGGTACAAGACGGACGTAGGGATTATCGATAAGTGATAAGGTAGGTCTCGGTAGCACATGGTAGTGCACTTGGACGGTAGCCAGGAGGTCCGGGTTCGAGCCCCGGTCGGGTCCGAAAACTTTTGCCTAATAAAAAGTTTCTAAGTATATAATGTTGCGAACGAACTTTTGAATCACCCTGCACAGTTTTTGTGCTAAAGTTGTTTCAAACTACCAAATTTAATAGAAAGTACCGGTAGCCGAGCGCCTCTGGCTCTCGCGGTTTTTTCGAGTTGACTTCGAGCAGCACTCCCGAGCGAGTGCACACAAATCGCAAATAGTTTACTGGATTATAATTTTTGTTGATTATGTATTGTACAATTTTATTTCCATTTTTTATAATTGCGAAATAAGTAAAATACAGTCGAACCTCGATTTAGTGCCACCTCTAGGGGAGAAAACTAAATCGAGATTTAGGGGGTGGCACTGAATTGTGGTTTTTCAATTAATTAGTTTATAATGATTACACAAGTCACGAAATATGCGAATTTTACAAGGGAACACTAAATTGAGGTTTATGGGGGTGTCATTAAAACGAGGTTTATGGCGCCATTTATACTTCCGATGCGACAGTGCATTTTGTGTCGTACGACACAACAATGCACTGTCGTGTCACAACACGACAGAACTATAAATCCCGCCTATGGGGGTATCACTAAATCGAGGTTCGACTGTAAACATCATAAATATAAAAAATTGGTTTCTGTGTCCGTACGTACGTTCGCGCGAGATTTCAAGAACGGTAAATCGGATTGACATGCGATCTTTTTTAATAGGTAGGAGAGAAAGATGGCTCCAAATCGGCTAATTTTTTTACTTTGGGGGTTTTCGACTATGGGGAATTTTAATCCGAAAGGATTTTACAATCTTGATCTCATGGGGCATTCCTACCGAAGGGGTATAAATAACTATGGGCCAAAAAATGCGATTTTCAAAATTGGCACCAAATAATTTTTTGTACTCAGGATCAACGGAACCTTTTGCAACGAATCTTCTGTAACGTCGACTTTGGTACGTCGACGTTGATATCAGTAACATCGGCGTAATATTGGTGCGCGAAGCGTGCGTAAGGGCTAGTTAATCTTATAAAAGTTTAAAAATATAATTCTTCAATGAATATAACAAGTTAAAATTTATGATAAAAAGGATCAACAATATGTGCTGTGCAAATTTCGTTAGGTAATCTTTGAGGTGAGGGAATAGACTCTTTCTTCCCAGGATGATACCTCAAAGTATCTGGCATATTTTGCATATTATTAAAAGGAATAAATATGCTATGAGGAGATCCGGAATTTTCGGGTGCACTAGGTATAGGCACATTATTTAGAGGTAAATTAAACTGGTTATGTATTGGCTGAGGCGGTAATGGTATTTGTGAAGGAAGTCCTTGTCCAGAATGAAAATTGGAAAATGGTAATGGATTAGGATTGGTGTTGATACTTGGCCCAGAATGATACATGCCAGATGGAAGTTCCGGAGATGGTGGAATATAGTGGTTCATCATGGGCAAGCCAAAGCTATTTCCATTTAAATGAGGAATATTCACATTGTTGGTGTTTGGAAAATTAGACATAGGCAATGTACCAAAATTTTGTGGCATCGGTTGCATTGATGGTAAATTTGAATTTTGCATGAGATTTTCAAAGTTGGAATTACGAGTTGCCATCGAATGAAAATTATTATTGAAAGGTGAAGCAGGAGTTTCAAACGATTGAGCTTGATTTGAGCCAAAATTTGTGGGAGGTGGTTGAAGATTGGCATTTGGTTGAAGATTTCCATTTGGAAAAGCCATGCTTAATGGAACAGCCACTAAAATTATTAAATAATAATTTAAGAAAATAATTAAGAAAGTATTGAGTTGTTTCATAAGTAAGAACCAGAAGACCGAGCGCCTTCGGCGCTCAAGGGATCGTCTCAAAAATTTTTTGCGTTTTTCGGTTTAATTTTTTTCGAATTTTTTTCAACTTTCTTGATTTTTTCTATTTTTTTCAATTTTTTCGAATTTGTCAACTTTCTCGATTTTTTTATATTTTTTCCTTACCATAAGTTTGGCCACCAATAACGGTTGTATCACCGGGCTTTAAAGAAGACCCTATTCCAGGTGGAAGCACATAAAAGGGAGGATGCTAGAGTAGGTTGTATAAAAATATTTTTGTTTGAAATTACTTGTCCAACTTTTTGTGTTAGCTCTTGCTTAGCAAGTTCAGCATTGTGTTGTCCACTTGTAAGAGATTGAATTAATTTTTGGATTATTGGATCGTTAATATCGTCAGTTGTAGCATCATTTGGGGTCATGTTTGGTGGTTTTGGAATTGTCAATGATTCTACAAAAATTCCATATTACAGGTGAGGCAAAAAAGTAGATTTTTGCGATTTTTCAATTTTTTTCAAGTTTGTGTAACATTTTTTATAGTATACCTATAGACATTTCACTTCTTTTTGGAGACCTTCTTCTTTCAGAATGTTCTTCTTCACCACTTTCTGTGGGTGAATACTGCGACATTTTTTGTTCAGCTAAATTGATAATGTGCTTATTTTTTATTTACAAATTACCACTATTTTCAGATGTATTGTTCGGTTCTTTTGGGGTATCATCCAATTCTATTGTTGAATTTTCAGCACTTGCTGCAACTTCAGATAATATTGGCGACATTTTTACGACTGGTAAAAATCTTTCTGCTATTGTTGAATTAACGTTTAGAATTTGTTTTAATATGTCTGTCATATCGTGTTGAGACATATATGGAACATGAGACATAATAGATGGCTCATGACTAAAATATAGCTTCTAATATACAGGGTGCCCCAAATGATCCGATTCACCCCCAATTTAAATCTCTCCATCCCTCCCTCCCCCCCCCCAATTAGGCACGGATACTTCTTTTACTTTATACATGGGGTTTCAGTGGTGAGAATCGATTCCCGATGGAATTGAGTGATTTTTACATTTCGCTGACATACTACAGTGCGGCTCAAAAGTATTGAATAATTTGTATTCCGTCTTTTGAAAGCCTTATCTCCGGCTCCAGGAAAGCTATTTTGAAGCGGTTTTTTGCTAATACAATTCAATTTTAACATCAATTCCATCGGAAATCGATTCTCCGCTGAAGAAAAGCCCATTATAAAGTTGTTTCTGCACTGAATTCAGAGAGTTTGAGCGATTTAGAATTGGATTATCCGATCCCTGTAAAACGTGTAATATGCGTGTGTAAGGACTAACTTTTGCAGATTAGATTTAAACTCACTACACCCAAAACTAAAATAGTCGTGGATGATGAGAGAAGACGATCGACACTACTTTTATGGGGGGAGGGGATACCCCCTAAAAAAATTCCCACGACCACGCAGATAGAAAACTTACTAAAGTTTTAAACATTTTTTGAAAAATTTTGGAACATGTATTTTTTATGGGAACCTATTTAACCGAGTAGATATTTTATTTATTTGAGTAGACAAAGGCTAAGCCTAAAGCTAAGCCTAAGTCTAAGCTTAAGTCTAAGCCAAAGGCTAAGGCCTTGTTCCTAATTTGAACTGTACGGATTCGTACTGATTACTGTCAACCGTACGGATACGTATTGATTCGTACGGATCCGTACTGATCCATACGGATACGTACTGGTCCGTGACGGATCCGTACGGATCAGTACGGATCCATCGCAGATCCGTGACGGATCAGTACGGTTGACAATGATCAGTACGGATCCGTACGGTTCAAATTAGGAACAGGGCCTAAGCCTATGGCTAAGCCTAAGGCTGAGCCTAAGCCCAAGGCTAAGCCTAAGGCTAAGCTTAAGTCTAAGCTTAAGTCTAAGCCTATGACTAAGCCTAATGCTGAGCCTAAGCCCAAGGCTAAGCCTAAATATACTCAGATAAATATTTTATCCACTCAAATAAATAAAATATCTACTCAAATAATAATATTCCTTTGTTATGAACATGTGGATATGCTGCTCAGCAGTGCCGCTAAGGAGCGTCACGGACACTTCCATCCGCCTAATGCGCCCGGTCTCCAGTTTATTAAAATAGTTTAAAATTTCAAAGCCATACTTATCTGTAAATCTTTTCTTTCTGAAAATCAGTGTTGTTTGTATACGTGTGGCTAAAACTTGGTTAATCTTTTCTCTTTCTAAAGCATTCAAGGGGCGAATAAGTCTGTCTTCAACAAAGACACGATTATTCTATAATATATTAAAGTGAAAAATTTTTTATCAACTTTATTTACTCTAACTGTGCATCCTTGCAAAACAACTTCAACATTATCATCTAATCCATTACAAAAGTTAAGCATAGTAGGATATGCTCTCCTAGGATTAGAACTAAAACTGAATTAATTCAAACAAAATTTTTCATTTACTTAGCAGAGCCATTCGAAGGAGAATCATAAAATTGACCCAGTCTTTGTTGATATAAGTTAAATTCTTCAAGTTCTGAACTATTTAATCTTCTAACATAAGATCCATGAATATAAAGATCTTCTCCCTATAATAACAAAAAATTTTCACGCCTATAGTCGCGAAAAACTATAATGGGAAACTAAGGTGATTTTAGATAAAAATTTTGAAAACTCGAAAAAAATCACCTTTGCCCTCCCCCATATTTTTGACAAAAATTTTAGAAAAGGGGGTAAGAATTAGAGACTAATCTCTAAAAAAATCTTTTTTGCCAAAACAGCCTATATATAATCATGCGAAAATTGATTGCGCGCATTCCCGAAGCGTGAAAATGCTTCCTTGACCCTGATTCAGGGAAATAGATGTGTGTATTAAAGCGAAAATCGAACAATTTTGAAATTTCTCCCTCAAAATCATATTTCTGGGGGGTAATTTCATGCGGGCAATCTATTTGCGCATTCCAAGCTTGAAAACGTTTCCCTGACCCTGATTCAGGGAAATTAGTACATGTTGGATTTTCGCTTCAATACACATCTTATTTCCCTGAATCAAGGTCAAGGATGCATTTTCACGCTTCGGGAATGCGCGCAATCGATTTTCGCATGATTTTACCCCTATATAGTCTGTTTTAGAAAAAATTTTTCAGAGATTAGTCCCTAATTCTTACCCCCTTTAAAATTACAAAACTTACAACAACTGCACATGTAGGTCCAATATAACCTATTTTTTCTTTATAAGAGTAAACGAATTCAGATAAAAAAATTTGAAGTTGCAATGAAGCAATAAATATAGATAAATAAGAATTTTTTCTACACATGATAACTAAATAAGTTTAAAAAGTAAACAAAAATTTTGAAATATATTACTTTAACCAAATACAGTTATTTAACATTTATTTTGAAAGAAATTGATTAATGCTAAAAATGAGGCGGCTAAAATTTAAGCCTTAAAAGAAAGCCAAGTGTTCGACGATCCAAACTCGGTGAATCGAAGTTCCCTGTCAAGAGGACAAACTTTCGAACTTTCCGCATTTGTCAAAGTAAATAAGCAATGATTTCAACTTAAGGGCTTATTATCGATTATTAAATTTTATTTTGTTTTCTAATGAATTATGCTTATGGCTTCAATTTAAATCTTACACATTTAAAGGACCAGTCCGAGCGAAAAAAAGTTGTTCTTTTTGTTGATATTCGAAAAGTTCGTGAAAAATGGAGCATTCTTTGTTTTTACATCATGTCCTGAATCGCTAACAGTTTTGAGATAATCGCGTGTGAAGTTTGACGGAATATTCCCGCGTTCAACCCTGATAAACATGCACGTACATGTTTTCGTTGTAATAAACAAATTTCAAAAAGCGTCAACTTCATACGCGATTATCTCGAAACCATTAGCGATTCAGGACATGCCGTAAAAACAATAAATGCTTCATTTTTCATGAACTTTCCGAATATCAGCAATAAGGACAACTTTTTTCGCTCGGACTGTTCCTTTAATTTACTTAAATAAATCATAAAGACAAAGCATAAAACATTGAGGTAGTACCAATTTAAAAAATGTGTGCAAATAAAATTTTAACACAATTGAAACTTAATACTTCGGACAAAACTCTTGTCAAAAAAAGTCGAAATTAGCCATACCAACACATCAAATTCCTTTGCTAATATAAATTGACATGAAGCTAGCATAGCAAATGACCTTTGTCCAGTAGACAGTAAGCGGAAAGTTAAGTCATTCCACACCTCCCAGCGAAACTAACCTAACTCATTTCCTTGCGCGTAAACAACTCATCTTCTTTGTGTTCGACTAGAGTAAATTTTGGCGCGAGTAGTGCAAAAGCTCTTGAAAACTCAAAAGTCTTTTCCGAGAGGCAGCAAATTTTTTGCGGCGATATACAAGAAAGAACATTTCGCACGCATCGGGGCAATTCGTTTAGCTCATTCGATTCGTTTTTATATTAAATTCTTCGTCAGTTCATCTTTAGCCTTTAAACATTGAGAATTACTCATTAATCTTAAGATTATCCAAATAATTGGTTCTCGTAAGTTTGCAAAAATGATTTCTCTTTCTAAACAATGGTTTCTAATAGTCGAAATTTGTAAATTTGCTATTTGCAAACACAGAATTGTTCCATTCTTTTATCACATCCTTATAACAAAACTTTATTCAAAGACATATATACAATTATATAAAATCGACTTTATACAAATTAGTCTACAATTTTTATTATCTTTTTTTTGTTAAATAGAATAGCCCATCTTTTGCTTAGAATTGAGAAATTTTATTTTTTACATGAGAAAATAATTTTAAGTAAAAGTACAAAATTACAAGGTGCTAAAAAAAGGATTTTTGCGATTTTTTCAAAAATTTTCAAGTTTTGTAATTTTCACCAAAATAGCCCTATATGGAATTTTCTAGGCGAGAAATCGATTGCGAGATTTCCGGCAGTGCCGTAGCTGCTTGGGAGCTCCGTGGGCCCCCCAAATCTTTACAAGACCTAAAAAACCAAAGGTTCTCCATTATGTTTTGCCCAAAATTTTTGTAAAATTATTTTCAAAATATGATCACCCATTATGATTTTTGTCCAAATTTTCCCATTTTCATTTCTAAGCATTTTCAGTATAAAAACAAGCATTTCTCAACAAAAAATTCCACCTGCGGTGTTGGTGGTTATTTATTTTGTCCAAATTTTTAAAAATTTTTTTAAACTCGAAAAAATTTAAATAATGAAAGAAAAAATTGCCTTGATCGCCCTTATATTTTTATCCAAAATTTTGGAAACTTTTCGAAAAAAACATAAGGGAGGACCCTTATGACTTTTTGAAATTTTTGGCCGGGGTCACCCCTAACGCTGCGGAGCTCCTACGGCACTGATTTCCGAACCTTGAAACGCTTCCCTGACCCAGTACTAGCATATTTTCGCTTCAATATACACATCTCTTCCATGAATAAGAGTCAGGGAGGAGTTATCAAGGTTGTACTCGAATCGATGCTCGCAATCGATTCCTCGCATAGAAAACTCCCATAGGGGTTTATATATATAGAATTATTTTGATGTAAATTTAAAAACTTGAAATTTTTTGAAAAAAATCGCAAAAATCCAGTTTTTTGGGACACCATATAGTTTGAGTAAATAAAGAAAGTATATGCAAAAACATTTTTTACCAGAGAGACATAGCGCTATCTTCTGGTTCGTTGAAATAACGGTAGTAACCATAGAGAACCACAAAAAGAACCACATTAGCAAGATAGGTAAAGAAGCAGGCACCATAACTGACCTTAAAAAAAGTTTATTAGTGTTGTAATTATTTGAATACGTAAACATGCATTCGCAAGCCTTTTTAGGACAGAGCTATTAAAGGGGGCGCAAATTAGGGCCCTTTCTCCAAAAAAAATTTTTTTTAATGACCTACTAGGGGTAAAAATAGGGTGAAAAATCGATTGCGCACACCCCGTTGAATGAAAATGCTTCCTTCACCTTGTTTTCGCGAAAATAGAACTATTTCACGTTAAAAATAGTGCTATTTTCGCGAAAACAAGGTGAAGGAAACATTTTCAAGCGACAGGGATGTGCGCAATCGATTTTTCACCTTATTTTTACCTATAGAAGATCATTTTTTTGGAGAAAGGGCCCTAATTTACACCCCCCCCCCTTTAACACGGGAATATTTCTTCAAAATTCTGAGATATTCTATTATTTTTAGCTATGCTGAACAACTTTCAAAAAAAATTTTTTAAGTTGGTTTCAAAAACTTTATAAAATTTTTATTGAAACTTAGTTGAATTGTAAAAACGAAAATTTTATCCTTCATAGTTCAGTGGTAAAGTGCTTGACTTTAAAAGGCCTAGGGTTCATTCCCGATCGAAATAACTTTTTTTGCCTTTATTAAAATCTTTTTTTCAAAAAATTTTTTAAGTTGTTCAGCATAGCTAAAAATAATCATGTTGAAATTTTGAAGAAGTATTCCCGTGTTAAGTTAAAATTGTATTAACCTTGTAGACATACATAGGCAAACAGGGAGGTACTGGGCCCCAAAATACGAATTGATCCCAAAGGTTACTGTCGACCAAAAAGAACGTCGACAGGCGAAAAAGTCGAAATACGAATTCGTTCTCGATTTATGAATTCGTATACGAATTTTCACAACGAATTCAGTCTGGGCGGCTTCCCAAATATGAATTGGTCCATTAATTTTTCCCCCGATACGACGAATTAGGGGAGTACAGTACCCCCCCCCCTTGCCCATGTATGTTTGTAGATAAAATCTAGCAAGACATGGATAAAATCTGAATCTATGAACATGTTATTCTTACTTACACACAATTTAGATTATAAGTAACAAAAAGACAAAATTATTTAACAAAACGTTAATGCATAAAACATACGTAAGTGGGAGATATAATTTCAAAAGTTAAACAATCGAAAAAATTCGCCGTGGTAATTTTGCGAAAACTTTTGAAAAAAAATCACCTCGAGGGACCAAGGTATTTTTCTCGCACGCTAGGGGCTCCATTTGGGGGGCTGTTTGTACACGTGTGATATACAAACATACAATGGTATTGAATAAAAGCTTGGTTAGTACAATAAAAGTTCAGGAATACTATTAAATTTGTTTTTTAAACACAAAAAAACAAAATACAAAAGCACATCAAATGGACAAGGGTTAGTAATGAACAAACTAGAACATTTCTATAAGCACAATTATAAGCTACCGTATTTCCTCTAAAATAACCCCCCTCCCTTTCGAGGGTGGTTGAAAAAAAATAACCCCCCCCCCCAGAGTCTTTTTGCAATTTTCCGGGGTTAAGAAAAAGGGGGTTAAAAAACATAAAAATTTCAATGTTGTCTGGATCGCTGTCGAACTTATCAATATAAAAAATTTTAATGTTGGGGGGTTTATAACCCTCGAAATTTCGGGGGTTATAAACCCCCCAAGAATTAAATTCGTTTTGTGAGTGTACTTCCCCTCAAACTTCTTGGAATTCAAGTGAAAAATTTGGGGTAAAATAACTCTATCCCCAGTAGTGTCATTTTCTTTATTTTTAAAAATTTTTCTCATGAAAAATGTCCACATGTTGCCATTTTTCATCAAAAATGCAATTGTTTAACAAAAAATGCCTATCTTTACAATTTTTGTCAAAATTTTAGGCAATTTTTGACATGTAAAAATTTTTTTGGAGGATTGAAAAAAATAACCCCCGGGGGTTATTTATGAGGAAATACGGTAATTCGGAAAACGTACAAGATATGTACAATATAAAATACTAACGTTAATAAAGTGGAGAGCTCCAGCCAGCGTCTTCATCCCTATGAACGAAAAAGTAAGACCAAATCGTCAAAAATATTACTGCGGAAGCAATATCAGTAAAGATACAAGCTCCCAATTCAATCTAAAATACCACCACAACCAATATAAACTCAATAAATAATTAAAATAATGAATTATAAAAAATTTAATCTGGATGATTCACAAATAAATTCTCATGCACTATGAAAGGTCGTTTGATGTTTCGAAACTTTTTTATGTTATGAGGATTTCTCCGAAAATATAAGGCCAATCCTGATAGTATTGGTATTGTTAGAAAACTGGATTTCGTAGCAATCGAATGACACCAAAATCATGCCATAACTCTTTCTGGTCGCGGAGATATGTATAATTATTAAAAAATGTCGAAACACTGACATTTGTTGCTAATTATACAATAACTCTTCAATCAGAAAGAGTTATGGGATGATTTTGGTGTCATTCGATTGCTACGAAATCCAACTTTCTAGCGACACCAAAACTATCAAGATTGGCTTGCGGAGAAATCCTCAAAACATAAAAAAGTTTCGAAACATCATACGACCCTATGGAACGATATATAATAAAAATCTTACTACTCCAGCATGAGCCAAAACGAAAGGAAGAGCAAATGCTGAGAGAACTATGCCCGTTGTACAAAATATCGCAAATTCCATACACGCCGAGGTACCGCCGGCATCATAATCAAATCTTTTAGCAATATTAATCGGCAATAATGATAAGAAGTAAAACACGATGACGAATAATGGCCACCAACTAAAACATAAGCCATCAAATTTAAAAAGAAAATTTTGAAATTTACTTAGTTCCTGGGAGTGTACAGCCCAATACCAACAATGTTAGCCCGACTACACTGGCTAATGATAAAGACATCACAGCTAAAAGGTTTTAGTAAATGAGAAATAAAAATAAATCTTACATTTCATTCCCGTCATTTTGTATTACTTTATGCCTTGTAGTTTAAATCTAAAAAATAATGTTTAGTTGATATTAAAACAAACTTTTCGAGAAAACCGAGCTTTGGGTGTCACAAAAATTTTGTAAGGATACTCATTTTGGCAATGAATTTTCTCGTTCTATAGTAAGATTCGTTTTAAATGTCCTTTACCAAAGTTGTAGAGCTTGATTTCATCTACAATTTTCTTAAAGGTTGCTTTTGATGAAAATCGATAGAAAAGCGAGAAAATCGTGAAAAAGTAATAACCCTTAAAAAATTTTGTGACACCTTTTGTGACATAAAGATCTGTTTTCTTAAAAAAGGTGCTTTAAGCAATGGTGTAAAATTAAATTTTTTTGAACTTAAAGCTATGAGAAAAGTCATGCATCTTTTCATTGAAGCGTCGCTCGATATTCGATGAAAGTAAGAAGATATTTAAAATTCAGGCAAGTCTTTACGATGAAAAATTATATACAAAAGAAAAATGATATTATAAAAAATAACATATTAGATTCTTCAAAAAATCACTAACATATCGGCTAATATTTTTTAAAGGGAAAAATACAAGTAAAGATTTCGAACTTGACAACAACACTATTAAAAACCACATAGATTGTAAGTACATAAGTTCGTATGAAATTTACGAATGAAAAAACCACCCATCAGCTCGCAAAATTTTGAGCTGTGATTTTTAAGGCTAAAATTAGGCCCCAAGAAACACTTATAACTTTTTACTGTTTTTACCAATTTTTTTCACGTTAAACCGCCTAATTCCTTCATATATACCGTTTTCGGGTATGAGCTTTATAAATGGCGTCCTGTTTCCAATCTTGCACGGCTGACCAAACTGTGCAAAAAGTTGCGACAAGTGTTATTGAAACTTAGTTTAAAAAAAAATTTAGTTTAAAAACACTTTTTAAAGTTATTTTAAATAACTTTAAAAAGTGTTTTTAAACTAAATTTTTTTTTAAACTAAGTTTCAATAACACTTGTCGCAATAAAAATTAATTTTTCCAAAATTTGTTGTAAAACTATTTAAAAAGAATGTTTCTTGTTTTAAAATTGCATAAATAACTTATTTATGCAATTTTAAAACAAGAAACATTCTTTTTAAATAGTTTTACAACAAATTTTGGAAAAATTAATTTTTATCACAAAAATAATCACGCAAAAATAAATTGCATCAGATGGGAGTCGAACCTGAGCCTTCTGCATAGGAAGCGAGAGCAAAACCAATGTTCCAAGCAGGCTATTTTATAAAGTTTTTAAAATAAATAAAGGTAGTTGAATTTTTCATTATACTAAAACTTTCAAACGTATAAACTTTTGATAGCACAAGTCATTTTTCGAGATCTTGGGCTTAAAATACGCGCAAGAACAATAAAAATAAAAGACCAGAACGATTTTTTTGTTTTTCGTTTAAATAAACGGCTTTTAGTTATAAAAACTGCTTAAAAAATTCGATTTTTCCGTTTTTCATACTAAAAAGTAGATTTTTTGCCAGAAAAAGCAAAAATCGTTCTGGTGTTTTATTTGCTCGATTCTTACGAGCATTTTGAGCCCAAGATCTCGAAAAATTACTTATGCTATCAAAAGTTTATACGTTTGAAAGTTTTAGTATAATGAAAAATTCAAAGACATTTTTAACATATAAAACCCAGCTCAGGCAAAAAAATTCCTTTTTAAATACGTGGAGCAGAAGCTGTAGAACATGTTTAAAAAAAATTTTGTTCAATTTCGCTTAATCTTTGATGAGATAATTGAGTTTTTCTAAGAGCTACTTTTTGACATTTTTAATGGTTTTCGTTTCAATAACACTTGTCGCAACTTTTTGCACAGTTTGGTCAGCCGTGCTTGGGATTCTCTGTACTTGTTTGCAACGCGGTGATCCAGAATTTACTTCGGTTTCCATCCAATGCTCATCAACGTTCTAATTTCGATCATATCTTCTCTAGTTAGCCTCATTTTTCTACAAATAACATGTAATACTAGCGTAAGCATATGTTAAAAGCAGCGCCAATTGATTCCTCATACCCGAAAACGGTATATATGAAGGAATTAGGCGGTTTAACGTGAAAAAATGGTAAAATAGCGATTTTTCTAAGATCAGGTCTTAAAAAAACATAGTTTTTTGCCATTTTAGGGGTTTTTTAAGTTTCCGATTTTCAAAATTTTTTGTAGAAATGACCCCTATAGGGGTTTTTCCATGCGAAAACACGAATTTGACCGAATTTTGGCATGAAACCAATGGAAATACGAGAAATTCGCCTTTTTTATGTTTATTTTGTTGAGTCATTTTGCATGACCCGGGGTGCTCCAGGTAGGCAATGCTCATGTTTCCATTGATTTTCATGCCAAAATTCGGTCAAATTCGTGTTTGTCGCATGAAAAAAATCCTATAGGGGTCATTTCTGCAAAAATGTTTGAAAATCGGAAACTTAGATTTTTGTCCCTGTGGGTGGCCCCCCTAAAGGGAACTAGTTCCAATCTTTTAGTTAAAGTATCGCCATTTAGACTGTATTAGACACTTTAAAATCTTCCAAACCTACTTCCTGATTGTAATAAATCTATTTTTAAGCATTTAAATGTCATGATTTATTTAAATTTTTTCTGTACATAAACTTTAATTAATCTTTTGCAAATATATAATGCTTTACT
>OZJO01000519.1:12597-61301 GCA_900406225.1 Acrobeloides nanus | reverse complement strand
AAA
Source organism: Acrobeloides nanus (assembly GCA_900406225.1). Classification (NCBI taxonomy): domain Eukaryota; kingdom Metazoa; phylum Nematoda; class Chromadorea; order Rhabditida; family Cephalobidae; genus Acrobeloides; species Acrobeloides nanus. The sequence continues at coordinate 61,298 of OZJO01000519.1, read as the reverse complement.
CGAAAACATGAATCAGAATTTTCGTTTCAATAACCCAAAACAATGTTCAAATTGGATAATTTTGGTGTCATTTTCTTCGTCTCATTTAGCTATAAAAGATTGCTACAATGTTTATTTTATGAAAATTGAAAAAATCGATTTTTCCGCAAAACATTCAAAAAAGTTTGTGTATTACAACGAAGAGCTTGTACACAAATTCAAAATTTCAACGCAATTATCTCGAAAACTACAACGATTCAGAACATGTCGTAAAAACAAAAAATGCTCCATTTTTCATGAAATTTCTGAATATACACAAAAATGACGACAACTTTTTTCCTACCGGACTGGTCCTTTAAGAAATTTTTGGTTTGGGGACATGGCCCTCCTGTCCCCATAGACATGCCACTGCCTTCAAGCAAGGAGATACAGCTTTTTCCTACCGGACTGGTCCTTTAGTCTCATTTGAGCCACTCTGTGTTACTTTGTGTTACTGGTCCTTGAAGATAACACAGATTTTTGTGGCTAAAAACGCTAAACGCAGTCAACTTTTACACATTTTCTCAATTCAAACATTAGTAAAATCCAAGAAAATTGACTCACCATACATTTTTCCTTCATCGGACAGAATAATTTTCCTCCTACCGCACGGAGGATAAATTTGGAGTGCCTCGTGGAATGCCTGATCTATGTCCGCGGCCCAGACACCTTCGGCGTCACCGCTCAGATCGTTGGAATGCGAAGAACCGGGCGAGTCTTGTGGCATGCCATTGCCATCGGATGTGCTCGCGCTTCCCGTGGAGGCTGGATCGGTTGTTGACAACGACGAAGACGGGAGGATTCCTGGTAGCTAAAAAGTTTAGGTCATTTTTAAAAAAGAGTAATCTGGGAAGATTGGAATTTTCCATCGTGAAAACATACTTGGACAACCATAGGATTGTGCCAAAGAGATGAAACTGGATTGACTAGCCTAAATTTTTTTTTACAGGGTGTATAACAAAAATTGGAACTTGGGCGATTTGTTCATGTTTTTTCGACCCGAAATTTTTTTCAAAAATGACTATATTAGGGCTAATTTTATGCGGGGAATCGATTGCGCAAATTTCCAATGCTTTTCTGACCCTGAATCAGGGAATCGGAGTGTGTATTGAAGCGAAAATTGAAAATTTCTAGATTTTCTGCCTGAAAATGACTTTCTGAGGGGTAAATTTATGCAGGAAATCGATTGCGCGCATTTCCGAAGCTTTAAAATGCTTCCCTGATCCAGGAAAATTAGTACACGTTCGATTTTCGCTTCAATACACACTCTTATTTCCCTGAATCAGGGCCAGGGAAGCATTTGCAAGATCCAAGAATGCGGGAAATCGATTCCCGAAGCTTGAAAATGCTTTCCTGACCCTGATTTAGGGAAGCAATTTGTGTATTGAAACGAAAAAAGTTTGAATTTTTCTTCTGAAAATCATCATTCCTGGGGTTATTTTATACGAGGAATCCGAAAAACATGCTTCCGAGTTGAAAAATGCTTCCCTGAATCAGGGTAAGCATGTGTAATAACAAGAAATTAATTCAAATCTTTCTTTGTTAATTTCGTGTTATTACACATGCTTACCCTGATTCAGGGAAGCATTTATTCGACTCGGGAGCATGTTTTTCGGATTCCTCGCATAAAAACCCAGGAACGATGATTTTCAGAAGAAAAATTCAAAAATTTCATATTTTCGCTTCAATACACACTCTTATTTCCCTGAATCAGGATCAGGGAAGCGTTTTTAAGCTTTGGGAAAAAATCGATTCCCGCATAAAATTAGCCCTAATAGGATGATTTTTGAAAAAAAATTTCGGATCGAAAAAAACATGAAAAAATCGCCCAAATTTCGGTTTTTTAAATACACCCTATAAAATTTTCTCTATTTTTTCGAAAAATTTCTTACTGATCGTGTGGTTCAGGCGAAGGATTAAATTCTGCTTTCGGTACAAGGCTCATCCACGTGGAATTTTCGAATTGGAATCTCGCTTAGGAAATGAAGCAGCGAGATTTTTTGAAATGAAATAGAAAAAAATTATGCAAATTTTGAAAAAAATACAGTAAATAATAATCGGCTATAGGCTAATAAATAATTGAGCAAATCTTCGTACCTAAAAACTAAAAAAAATTTAAAACAGTAAAAGTTTTACATATAGGGTGTCGCCAAAAAAGACGTTCATAAAGTTGACACGAAAGATTGATACGATCAAGTTACATGAATAAAGTTGACGCGATAAAGTTGACACGAAAGGTTGACATGAATAAAGTTGGCACGAAAATCAAATTTGAAAATGTTTTCGAACTTCATTCGATTGAATGATAATCTCGCGATCTTTTGCCTGATGTTCAATGAAATTTTTAATTATCGAAACGATTGATCCTAATTTTTTCAAAAAAAAAGAATAGGATTGATCGTTTCGACTTTTGCCCAAAATTCGATTTTTGGACAAAAAAATTTTTTTCAATTTTATTCTTTTAGAATCGACTTTTTAGGATAATTTCTAGGCGAAAAATCGATTGCGCGGGCTTAAGCCCAAGCCTAAGCTCAAGTCTAAGCCTAAGCGCCTAGGTATAAGCCTAAGCCTAGGTCTAAGCCCAAGTCTAAGCTTAAGCCTAAGCCTAAGGGGCGTAACATTTATGGCGTATTCTCGAAAAAAACGAAAAAATTTTTTTCTAAAAAAGACCTTTCTAGACATAATTTTATGCGATGAATCTATCTCGCCATTATCGAAGCGTGAAAAAACTTCCTTAACCCTGTTTCAGGGAAAAAAGTTCGTTTTTTGAACCAAAAACTGCCATTTTCAATATCTAGACGTCGTTTTCATGTGTCGAAAATATGCGCAATAGATTCCCCGCATAAAATTAGGTCTAGAAAGGTCCTTTTTAGAAAAATTTTTTCGCATTTTTTCGAGAATACGCCATAAATGTTACGCCTCCTAAAAAGTCAGTTTTTAGAATAAAATCGGAAAAAAATTTTCGCGTCGAAACGCAGTTCTACCCTGATTTTCAGGGTCAAACTTAATTTTTTACGCTTCGAAAATGCGCGCAGTCGATTTTTCGCCTAGAAATTACTCTAAAATCTCGGTTTTTAGAATAAAATCGGAAAGTTTTTTTCGATTTTTCGAGAATAGGGGTCATCCAGATATTACGTAATCATGTTGGGGAGGGGGTCGGCCCTCCTCATAAAAATTGGTTACGTTNGGGGGGGGGGGGGGGGGGGGGGGGGGGGGGGGGGTAAACCACCAAAAAGTTGATTACGTAATATCTGAATGACCCCATACGCCATAAATGTTACGCCCCCTTTAAGCTTAGACTTGGGCTTAGGCTTAGACCTGAGCTTAGGCCCGCGCAATCGATTTTTCGCCCAGAAATTACTCTAAAAAGTCGGTTTTTAGAATAAAGTTTTTTCGATTTTTCGAAAATTATGCCATATATGCCCCCTTTAATCTCACTACTTAAATTCAAGTTGGAACCCGCTCGAACCGTTGAAGTCAATCATTGAACGCTCAAGAAAGTATCTCTGAAATCTCAAATAGATTCTCTCACGACGCGCCAAAAAGTCTCTCGAAAAAGCAAAAAAATTAAAGCGAATAATAGGGAAAGAATGCGAAAAATTTTTTCCTGTATAATAATCATGATTAAGAATAGCGCATCAAAACATCGAATCAATTGGCGGTTCGTTTGTTGGAAAAACATATAATCTTATGACGAAGCACTTTTGATGCTTTTTCTTTCTGTCTCTATTTTCCTATATTTTTCTTCATGCTTGACATTTCGTTTCTGCTCCCCAAGAAGAAGGAGAAAATGAAGACGATATGAAGTCATTCAAGGGGCACAACAACACAAGCTTTTCCTTTTGTTCGGATGGGGCTCGAGGAAATTGTAAACTGTCAGTTGAACATTGGGCACATAAAAGAATAGGTTATCAGATTTTTGGACGAAACTCTTATCATTTTTGTCATGCGTCAAGAGAGCAGGATTTTTGGGGGGTGTGTGGGATGATTAAATATAGTGTGTATAGCAAGGAAATTGTACAGGGGGAGGGGCGCAAAAAAGTGGCTTTTTTGACATTTTGGGATCCGAAAATAAGTTTAGGCTTGGGCTTAGACTTAGGTGTAGGCTTAGGCTTGGGCCTAGGCTTAGGTGTAGGTTCGTGCTTGGGCTTAGGCTTGTGCTTAGGCTTGGGCCTAGGCTTGGGTGTAGGTTCGTGCTTGGGCTTAGGCTTGAGCTTAGGCTTGTGCTTAGGCTTGGGCTTAGACTTAGGTGTAGGCTTAGGCTTGGGCTTACCCAGGGTAATCGATTCCCCGCATAAAATTACCCAGGGGCATCCCTGGGTAATTTTATATATATATTTCATGTTCTCCATAAAAGTTCAATTTTTGACGAATTTTTCCGTACTTTTGCGTTTTTTTGGTGAAAATTTTTAAAATTTTTTTCAAAAATTCACCTATTTTCATGCAATTTTTTAAAATTTTTCGCCAAAAAAACGCAAAAATCCACTTTTTTTAGCCACCCTGTATATGTTTTTTTAGCCACCCTGCATTTCATGTTCCCCATAAAAGTTCAAATAAACAACTACAAAATTTTTTCACATTTTTTTCATACAAATTACCGGTTTACTCGTTGAAACATAGAGCCTCTCGTGTGACGTATTAGCTTTATGCTGACGGAAATCATCATGCCCGCGGCAAAATAAAAGTACCTACATCCTCAGCTTGTGAACGAAGAAAAAACATTTCGAAATCTTTTTCGTCTTTTTTTCCATCGTCTCTGATCATTTGAGTCGCTAAATCAACGTCCATTTTCTCGCATTAATCAATGAGCAAGTTGGCTTTTTGCGCGAAAATTTGGGGAAGAAAAAATAGTTGAAGAAGGAGAAGAGCGATCGGCGGATAACACAAATGTGTTACATGCAAGAAGAAAGCATATAAAAAAGATTTTGCAAGTTCGACGCCTTCAAATGTGCTTGAAAAGCCATGAGGAATAGGAAAATAAGCGAAAACCTATACTGTATCTAATGATAAAAAAGATTTAGCTAAAAAAGGAGGAGCTTTAATCCGATTCTATATACAGGATGATCAAGATAGATGCAACTTTTTGAGCTACTATAGAATAGGGGACACCCAAGTGAAAAAATTTTCAAAATTTTTTTTCTGAAAATGACATCTCCAGGGATAAAAACGTGCGGAGAATCCGAATTTGACATTTTCGAAGCGAAAAACGCTTCTTCCCTGATTCAGGAAAGGCCTGTGTATTGAAGCGAAAAGTCGCAAAAATGCGATTTTTGCGACTTTATAATATATAAACAATTGAAAAGTTCATAAAAACTGAAAAATTCGACAAAATTGAAAAATTCGTCAAAACTTGAAACATTCATCAAAAATTGAAAACTTCGACACAAATAGAAAAATCCGTCAAAAATTGACAAATCCGTCAAAAATAGAAAAATTCGACAAAAAATTAAAAAATTCATAAAAAATTGAAAAAATTTGTTTAACTAAAAACATTTTTTATAAATTACCCCTTAAAAAAAATTCTTGTTTAGCACAATTTGGCGAAAATTAAAAATTCATAACTTCACTTGTTTTACACTCATACATTTCGGATGTTGAAATGTATGCTGGGAGGAAGTGCCATGGCAATATGAAGAGTGTCGATATTGAAACATTGAATCAATACATTATATGTCAATGAAGAGCAGTGGGCTACTTTAAATAATTAAATAAGTGTAAAATTTTTAATCCTTAATACTTCGAAAGTAGACAAAAGGATGAGGGTATAAAATAGTGCCGAAGACAAATGATAATCCATGGAAAATAAAGGGTATACAAATCAAAATACAAGAAAATGAGCAAAAATTGATTTTTTTCAGGCTGAGTTCAAGCATATCAAAATTCGTCACAAATTGAAAAACTTGTCAAAAATTCGAAAAATTCATCAAAAATTGAAAAAATAAAGGGTATAAAAATCAAAATACAAGAAAATGAGCAAAAATTGTTTTTTCCAGGCTGCGTTCAACCATGTCAACATTCGTCAAAAATTGAAAAAAATAAACGGTATAAAAATCAAAATACAACAAAATGAGCAAAAATTGATTTTTTTTTCAGGCTGAGTTCAAGCATCAAAATTCGTCACAAATGTCTAACTTTGCCTGATTTTCAATAAAATCGTGTGTTTATTGAAACGATTGGTTATGAAACATAAAATTTTATTGGTTTTGTTTTGCTTCTTCACCAATAAAATTTTATGCTTCATCACCAATCGTTTCAATAAACAAAATTTTATTGAAAATCAGGCAAAGTTACATTGTTGAATAACTTTTTGACAACTTTTTTGACATGCTTGCACGCCGCCTCAACAAAAAATCAAAGATAAAGAAGTCTTCAAACAAATAAAGTTCGAAATGAATCAGTTTACGTGAAAATAAGAAGACGCCGATCGATTCGATCAAGTCAAAAACCTTGCTCTTCGAATGACGACATGTTTATTTTGGCGTGGGCATTTGGTTTTTATATATGAAGAAGGAGTAAAAAGAAAAAACGTTTCAAAGTTTGATTTCAGGCCGCTGTTTGTTTTTATCATGTGAAATTTAGCTAACTGGATAAAAATGAAGCAAAAAAATCGTAATTTTATTTGTACAGTCAAACAGTGACGTAACTAGAAATTTCGTGTGGGGGGGGGGGCATGGCACTAGGACAATTCCTCCATAGGACAATTGCTCCATTAGGACAATTCCTCCAAATCAAAAAATTTTTTTATGTCTGAATTAAAAAATTCAAGGGTCTTTTTTATTTAACTATTTGGACACCTTGCTGACATTTTCCAAAAAACCGCATCGAAAAATTCCTCAGGCTGCGTTCAAGCATGTCAACAAATTCAAAAGTTGATCATTCTCATTTTGGAGCACGAATTAAACCACGCCGAGAATGTGGAAATATAGGGAATTTTTGAAATTAGCCAAAAGTTTTCGTACTCGACTGGGACTCGAACCCGGACCTCGTGGCAACCGTCCAAGTGCACTACCATTGTGCTACCAAGACCTACAACTGATGCCCGTTAATTGGTGAATACTTGAGGGCCGCCACTAATTCGTTCGGAAATTTTTGACTTCACTAATTTATCACTAATAACATCACTAATTCCATTCGGACACATCACTAATAGGCGTTCTGACGCGTTCGGAAATGTTCGGACGAGCGCCCGAACGCATCTGAACGTTTCTGAACACGTCCGAACACCTATTAGTGATGTTTCCGAACGCGTCCAAACGCAATTAGTGAAGTTATTAGTGAACTAAAGTCCGTTCGGGAGCCGTCCGAACGTATTAGTGGCGGCCCTGATGGTGTATTTTCCATTACTCACACTGTGATTAACATCTGTGTGCCATCCGACTGTACCGTTAACCGGTCGGATGGCACACAGGTGTTAATCACAGTGTGAGTAGTGGAAAATACACCGCCAAGTATTTACCAATTAACGGGTATCAGTTGTAGCACAATGGTAGTGCACTTGGACGGTAGCCAGGAGCCTGGTCCGGGTTCGAGTCCCGGTCGGGTCCGAAAACTTTTGTCTAATTTCAAAAATTCCCTAATTCAAAAGTTGTCAAAAAAATTTTCAAGTAATTTGTTTGATTTTGACAACTTTTTGACATGCTGGAGCCTTGCTGATTTTTAGAAAAAAAATATGGTTTTTTCTCGTAAAAACATCAACTCTACTAAAGTGACATCAACTTTACTAAAAAAACTGCGCAAAAGATCCCGATACTTTATGATAAGCCGAAATTTTCTTTCTGATCAAAAGATAAGAGATCAAAGCGTCTAGGTTGGTTTTTGAGCTCATCTTTTTGCATAAAAAATTGGCTCGAAACTTAGACACGATGTAACATTTGGATTAAAAACAAAAACATGAATGCAAAAAAAACTAGTTAAAACTTTGATTTTTGCTCAAAATTACAGGGGTGTATCGAAAAAAGCCGGAATTTGGGCGATTTTTTCATGTTTTTTTGACTCGAAATTTTTTTTTTCAAAAATGACCCTAACATGAATAATCGCCCAAATTCCAGTTTTTTTATACATTCTGTAGAAATTTTTGAAAACTGTACAAAAATTTTATTTGGTCAAAATCAAAAAAGTTCAAGTCTGTAGATAATAATTCATAAACAAGACTCTAATTGCAGTCTTGGTGGCTCAGTCGGAAAGCATTACACTTTCTGTCAGAGACGCTTTGGTTCGATTCCCCTTTGACTGGAAAAGATTTTGCCCTGAAGCAAATGAGGAGAAAAATATACAAATCTTGAAAAAGATTCCATGTAAGTTAAGAGCTTTTTAACTCTGATGCTCAGGAGAAATTTTTAAATTAAAATTTTAGAAAAAATTGAAATTTTAGAGAAAAAATCAAAAACCTTTTTTTCATTTTTGAGGCAAACGTGAAACGCATTTGGTGATGATTTTAAGCGTATTTAAAAAAAATTTAAAATTCAGGGTTTTCGTGTCAATATTCAGGCAAATTCAAACCCGGCATGGTAGATTTTTTAGGATTTCCGGACGCTATCTGGAAATGAGTCCGAGATTTCTCGAAATGAGACGCTAGCCGTCCGGAAATCCGGACTCATTTCCAGACGGCGTCCGGAAATGGGTTTGAATTTGCCTGAATATTGACACGAAAACCCTGAATTTTACAGTTTTTAAAAAATACGCTTAATTATTGAGTGTATTTAAAAAACAAAGACGGCATTCTCTATAGCTAAATGAGACGAACAAAACGACACCAAATTGATCCAATTTGATAATTGTTTTGGGTTATTGAAACGAAAACCCTGATTCAGGGTTTTCGTTTCAATAACCCAAAACAATTATCAAATTGGATCAATTTGGTGTCGTTTTGTTCGTCGTCTCTTCGAGCTATAAAGATACAAATAAGCCGATGAATCGTCTTCATTCTCCCCCGGTAGCTGCATCAAAGAGCTTTGTGGTGATATAACTCGAAAGAGACTATCTTCTTTCTCTCTCGAAAAACTATGATTTCATAAATATCCCATGAGAAACAGTGGGCACAGCTCTCGAGGTCGGCCAGCTTTTTGTGGGCTAAAGTGAAAGAGTATGAAAGTTCGCCGAAATATTACAAAAAAATTAACATTCTCATAACATAGTCGGTTTTATGCTGACTCATATTTCCTTGTTCCTGATTCAGGGAATGGAGTTGGTGTATTGACACGAAAATCGAAAAAATTTCTATTTTCGCCCGGGAAGCATCCACCTAGGGGTAATTTTATGCGAGGAATCGATTGCGCACATTTTCTAAGCATGAAAAAATTATCTTAATACTGATTCAGGGAATGGATTCGGTGTATTGATGCGAAAATTGAAAATTTTTCTTTTTTCGATCATACACCAACTCCATTCCCTGAATCAGAGTCAAGATAATTCTTCCATGCTTCGGGAATGCATGCAATCGATTCCATTTAAGTGCCTAAAATTAGTACAAGATGTCCCAAAAAAAAGTAGAATTTTCATGATTTTTCATGAATTTTGGACCTGAAAATTTTTTCTAAAAAAATGACCCCTATAAGGGTAATTTGATGCGGGGAATCGATTGTGCGCACTCCTGAAATGTGAAAACACTTCTTTGACCCTGATTCAGGGTAGCGTGTTGAAACGAAAATGAAAAAATTCGATATCCGACTACCTTGAATATACCCACTCCTTCCATGAATCAGGGTCAAGGAAGCATTGTTACGTTTCGAATACACGATTTCTCGCATAGAAAAACCCTCGGATATCCAGTCAAAATTCAATTTTTTTTTCATTTTCGCTTCAATATGCTACCCTGAATCAGGGCCAAGGAAGCGTTTTCACACTTCGGGAGTGCGCGCAATCGATTTCTCACATAGAAAAACCCTCGGATATCCGGTCAAAATTTGATTTTTTTTTTCATTTTCGCTTCAATACGCTACCCTGAATCAGGGTCAAGAAAGCGTGAAAAGGTCATTTAAAACAATCTTTCGGGTCCAAAATTCATGAAAAAATCACGAAAATTCCACTTTTTTGGGGACATCCTGTATAAAAAGCAAGGACTTTTTATTATCGGGCACCGAAACACATAAAAAATTGTCAATGGACAAAAAATTTTTTCATTTTCTCTGTTCATTTTTTCGAATTTTCTGCCAATTTTTTAGAAATTAAATTTGAAAAAAACGGAAAAATATGCAACATTCCACTACAAAATTGTAAAAATTTGTCTTCAATGAATCCATTCCGATCGAATTTTCCAGAGTTCCTTTCTCTCTCTTTCTCTCCCAGGGAAAGTAAGGATGAGCTGGCAACTAGCCGAAGATTGACTTGGCCGATTAAAGGCTGAATGGCGAGATTAAGCCATCGCAAAAATAGCACCTAGTATAATAATAATAATATATTGTTGTGTGTGTATTTGTATGTGAAGAAATGTGGATTTGAAGATACGACTAAAGGGTTTATTGTCTTCTTATTGTTGAAGGTCTTTCCATCTTCATGCGAATTGTAGGCATCCGTTTTAAAATTCACACACATCCTTTTTTGAAAAAGGGTAATTTTAAGAAAATTTAAAAACAAGTTTAAAAATAGGTTATCTAAAATATTCTACTTTTACACTAGTTTTAGGTTATTGAAACGAAAACATGAATCAGAATTTTCGTTTCAATAACTCAAAACGTTATTTGTTATAGCTCGACGAGACGAACAAAATGACACCAAAATTATCCAATTTGAAAATTGTTTTTGGTTATTGAAACGAAAATTCTGATTCATGTTTTCGTTTCAATAACCCAAAACTAGTGTAAAAGTAGAATATTTTAGATAACCTATTTTTAAACTATTTTTAAAACCTAGTATAATAATCACCTAGTACAGGGTGGGCCAAAAAAAAGTGGATTTTTGTGATTTTTGGGACCCGAAAATGTATTGTTCTAGAAATGACCCCTCTGGGGGTAATTTTATGCGGGAATCGATTGCGCGTATCCCCGAACCATGAAAATGCTTCCCTGACCCTGATGCAGGGAAAAATTGGGCTTTTGAAGCGAAAATTGTCGTTTTTTGCATTTTCAAAAACCCAATTTTTTCTCTGAATCAGATCCAGGGAAGCATTTTCAGGGTTCGGGAATTCGCGCAATCGATTCCCCGCATAAAATTACCTTTAGAAAAATAAATTTTCGGATCCCAAAAAATCACAAAATCCACTTTTGGCCCACCCTGTATATTGTTGCATGTGATATGTATTTGTATGTGCTAAAATGAAAAATGTGAATTTGAAGGAAACGGCTAAAGGGTTTATTGTCTTCTTATTGTTGAAGGTCTTTCAATCTTCATGCGAATTGTAGGCACCCATTTTAAAATTCACACACATCCTTTTTTGAAAAAGGGTAATTTGAAGGAAAGTTTTAAAAAAAGTTCAAAAATAGGTTATCTAAACTATTCTACTTTGACACTATTTCTTGGAAAAAAAAAATTATTTTTAGATTTATATTCGAAAATTTGCGCTTTACGTATGGATTCAGGGAAAATGTATTGAGGAAAAAAGTCAGACATCATCAAATTCAACAACTAACAAGGAAGTTTTAGCGGCTGATTTTGTGTAATCGGGGAGGAGGTTGACTATTAGTAGCACGATGCCGTCGTTCGAATTCGAATTAAAGGACCAGTTACAATCATATGAAAAATGGTATATTCGGAAAGATCATGAAAAATGGAGCATTTTTTGTTTTTACGGCATGTTCTGAATCGTTGTAGTTTTCGAGATAATTACGTTTGAAATTTTGAATTTGTTACAAGCTCTTCGTTGTAATACACAAACTTTTTTGAATTTTNATGTTCTGAATCGTTGTAGTTTTTGAGATAATTACGTTTGAAATTTTGAATTTGTTACAAGCTCTTCGTTGTAATACACAAACTTTTTTGAATTTTTTGCGGGAAAATCGATTTTTGCACCAATTTTTTAAACTTTTATAAAATGAACATTGTAGCAATTTTTATAGCTAAATGAGACAAACAAAATGACGCCAAAATTATCCAATTTGAAAATTGTTTTGGGTTATTGAAACGAAAATTCTGATTCATGTTTTCGTTTCAATAACCCAAAACAATGTTCAAATTGGATAATTTTGGTGTCGTTTTGTTCGTCGCATTTAGCTATACAAATTGCACAATGTTCATTTGATGAAAATTTAAAAGATTGATGCAAAAATCAATTTTTCAGTAAAAAATTCAAAAAAGTTTGTGTATTACAACGAAGAGCTTGTACACAAGTTCAAATGCAATTATCTCGAAAACTACAACGATTCAGAGGTTGTAGTAAAAACAAAAAATGTTCCATTTTTCATGATCTTTTCGAATATATCATTTTTCATATGGTTGTAACTGACTGGTCCTTTAAAGGACCATTCTAATTTTGTGGAATTGATGCCAATCGAAATTTGGCTCAAAAATCGAATTTTGGACAAAAGAAAAACTCCTAGAAAACCTGTTTTTCCGCAAAATTTCAAAATTTCGACCATTTTCGTTTCAATACACAACCCCCCTTCCCTGAATCAGAATTACACTCTAACTTTAAATTTCAAACCCAAATTTTCGACCTCTTTCAATTTTCTGAACCGATTAAATGCATGATGGACAGAAAAATTCCATTTCTTCCTTTTTCTCGATTTGAAGCAATTTTGCCGCTGCTTGAATATAAGGACTTGTGTGACTATGACCATCTGCCCGAAATGGCATCGCTCTTCTGTCTCCGATAGTCCGCATACAACAAGGCCGACTTCCCGGCAATGTGGAGCGATTATCTTCTCGTGTGTCGCTTCTTGATTATCCACTATTTTTGGTAGTGGTGGATGTCGGATGTCCTTCAATCGACTTTTCGACCTGGCTCGGAAAATCGAATCAACACGAAAGGACGGCCGTGCAATCATCAATCTAACAGTCTCTTAGTTCTATTTGGAGGCTATTTATTTTCGGTCTTATTGGATGAAACTGGGTGGAAATTATTTTCGAGGAATAATGTTGGCATGCAAAATTCATAGGATTACAACAAAATGGAATTCCGCCAGAAGTTTGTGTATTGAAACGAAAACCTGCTATCGAAATATATTATAGTTAATGAATTTTTTATAAAAAAAGATGATAGAGAGACTATGACAATTATGAAATCAGCTTCATGGAAGGTGGAAACTGATCGAGACATGTTTTATCGCTCTCAAGAAGCAAAAAAAACTAGATTCTTATCAAAACCTATGCCATGAAAAATGATGTTTTTTTAACAAATTAATTCAAAAATTAAGCCCTATCAAGTGAAATTTTGAAAAAATTGATTAGAATTATGAAAATTGAGAAGAGCATAGGCAATCACCACATAACCTTTTTTGACTAAACTTTAACCGTGACGCAAATCAAGAATATAAATGTTTCTAGCATTCACCTTAATCCTTTGTTTTCTGGCTTTGCGAGGCTCAACCCGGATAAATTTTCTTCTTTAAGTCCATAAACATGATCGGCAAATGTGGGGCTTTAGTGAACTTGCTCGAATACGGATGATTCTATTTTGTTGCTCGATAAGTATTGTCCAAGCCTAAGCCTAAGCTTAAGCCTAAACCTGGGCCCAAGCCTAAGCCCAAGTCTAAACCTAAGCCTAAGCCCAAGTCTAACTCATGTTTTCGTGTCAATATACAGACTTTTTCAAAAAATGGGCATTTTCAATGTTGCAAATGAATTTTAAAATGTCGATATTTGGCTATAGTAGTTGATTTTTGACGAAATTTCAACATTTCTAGGACTTTTTCTTAGTCGTATGCTTAGGTGTAGGCGAGGCTTAAACTTATGCTTAGGCTTACAGGCTTACCATCCTATGTAACATTTCTCGATTTTTTTTAATTTTTTGAATTTTTAACACTTCTGTTCCACGTCATAAAAGTTTAACAACACCAAATATCATTTCCGGCCTCGAAACCCAGCGCACAAGCACTCAAAAACAAGCCCCCCTCTTCTGACTAAAAAAGTGAGTCACCCCATGATTGAATGAAAATTAGTGTGGCTGTAATACATTTTTCGCACAACGTTAACCAGCACACCGAAATGATGAAGACGTTTTGAAAGAAAAGAAAAAAAGAAAAACATCGAGACGTTTGGAGAGAAAGAGAAAGAACGGCCGCAAAAAAGACGGACAATCTTTTCGAAACGTTTAATTGATTAAGAACGTGTAGAAAATTTTCTGTTAGGAAAATACATAATTGTGGAGTGTGGAAAAGAGGAGCTGAAATGGGAAGAAAAGTGAAACCTGTCCGCTAGCGGTTTTACCAAAAATTTGTATACGAAATTCACCTAATTTCATCACATGTCCGGGGTTATGTGTCCATATAAGTAAATTTGAAGAAAATTAGCAAAAAAAAGTTGTGTATAAGGAAACTTGCAGAGAAAATATTTGGGAAATTTCGAAATTTTGTTGCATAACTTGAAAAACTTGATGGGCAACAAAAACGTTTCTAATATTTAAAAAACTTACGCCTAAGCATAAGTCTAAGACTAAGCCTAAGCGCAAGCCTAAGCCCAAGCTAAACCCAAAAAATTTTCTCAAAAATTCCCAATTTTTTACGTACTTCATTTTTTCCAAAAAATTCTCCAATTTTTCGTATTACATGTGAGAATGGAATGTGCCGTAACAAGTTGACCATCTGGTGGAGCTATTTAGCAGAATTGTTGATAGAGTGTGTTGGCTGCGTGACCTTTTGACCCATCGCCATTCCACCCATTCTTGGCATTTTTTCGAGCAGATATGACCGAAACAGCAGCTGTGCAATAAATGACTACGAAAGAAAGCCGTTTTTGAGTGCCATGGCATTAGAAATTAGGAAGGCCAAGAGTTGAGTACTACCAAATGAGGAGGAAAGAAAATGAATGAATATTGACCAAATTTGAAAATTTTTTGGCGTTTATTAAATGAAGATCGAAAGCAAGAGTACAAGCCTAAGCCCACACCTAAACCTACGCCTAAGCCCAAGCCTAAACCTACGCCTAAGCCCAAGCCTAAACCTACGCCTAAGCTCAAGCTTAAGCCTAAACCTACGCCTAAGCCCAAGCTTAAGCCTAAACCTACGCCTAAGCCCACACCTAAACCTACGCCTAAGTCCAAGCTTAAGCCTAAGCCCAAACCCAATCCCCTTCCTCACCATCAATCACCCTAACCCTAAATTTATATTTCATTTTTACCGAGTTCAAAAAATCAAACACATACTCCCTTTTTTTATAACTCCTTTCACATAATTAAAGTTATAGATATGATATAATCCTCTCTCTTTCTGGCATCATGATAAACCTACCTGGCAGTCGTGGGAATTGGCCGAAGTGTGTCTCGTTGGACAGACTTAAATACTTTCTCCATCCCAACTAGTTGATTGAATATGAATGAATTCTTCACCAGATTGGAATTCCAAGCATGCGTAGCAAACAATAGAGACAGGGGGAGAAAATGTATCCCGACGAATGGAGATAGTCCAATAGGGGGAAAACGGCCAGATGCTATTCTTCGCACGCTGCTGCTAGGAAGCCGCCGAAGGCCACCACGAGCGTCGTTGTCCAGAAAACAATGCGGAATTGGAATGCGAGGAATGAGGATCGGAATTTCGGTAACGTTGGCAATGTGCGGCAGCGATTCTCGTCTCCCCCAATCTTCTTCTTTCTCGTCGCGGCTGCGGGCAGTTCGTTTGCAAGAGGCGGGGAGGAGCATCTTTTTGTGCGGAGAAAGAAGTAGAAAAAGCAAGAGAGAAAGGTGTGCAGGCAAGAAGATCACTGGCGGCAGCAGCAGTAGGAATGGTACAAAGCGCACGCGTTGCACATCATTGCGTTTTAAACGTATACAAGATGTTTTGGAGATGAATAGGAACAGCGGGATGGTTTGCATTTTCGAGCAGCGAACAGGCGCGCANGCAGCAGTAGGAATGGTACAAAGCGCACGCGTTGCACATCATTGCGTTTTAAACGTATACAAGATGTTTTGGAGATGAATAGGAACAGCGGGATGGTTTGCATTTTCGAGCAGCGAACAGGCGCGCAGTAGAGAATCGAGACAGATGTTTCGGTACTCGGCGAGATCGGGGAGAAAAACGGAGACGGGAAAGATCAAAATTTGGAAACATAGAGCATGATTTCTTCGAGAATCTTGAGACAAAGAAAGTCATTGATAGTTTTCGAGAAAATCATAGATCTGGGTGATATTGTTTTACGAGTAAGAAATTGAGTACTAGATCAAGAAGAAAAAGTTATTTAGTGCCTTTCAAGTTTGGGCATCCACACAGAGAGTTTACCCTTAGGAAAGTTAGAATTTGCCTCACGAATTTTCAGTTTTTGACGAATTTTTTGATTTTTAACGAATTTTTCAAATTTTTGATGAATTTTCAATTTTTAACGAATTTTTTAATTTTTGAGGAATTTTTGTCAATTTTTCAATTTTTGGTCAAATTTTCGATTTTTAATGAATTTTTTTATTTTTGTCGATTTTTTCAATTTTTGACGAATTTTTGATCAATTTTTCGATTTTTTCAATTTTTGACAAATTTTTCAATTATTGATCAATTTTAACAAATTTTTCAAGTTTTCAACGAATTTTTGATCAATTTTTCGATTTTTTCAATTTTTGAAGAATTTTTCAATTTTGACAAATTTTTCAATTTTTGATCAATTTTTCGATTTTTGACGAATTTCCGATTTTTATCGAATTTTTCAATTTTTAAAGAATTTCAATTTTTCAAAAATTCTCAAAATCGGCTGATTTTTGTACTCGGGGTTTTCGGGTATGGGGAACACGAATTCGAAGGAATTTTTGAATTTTGACTGCAGGAAGGGTCGAATCGGCAAATTTTTTCGAAAATTTTGAACTTTCTAATGTTTGATCAATCGTTTCAATATCGCTGACCCTGAGTGTCAATCAATGTGCTCATATTGCTCATGAAAAAATTCGACTATACCCATCCTCCAATATCTAATAGCCTCTAAAAGAAATCATGTCATGTGCTTGATTTTTCAATAGCAACAGCTGCGTTGAATTTTGTCCATGAAACATGAAAATTCGGTGTTTGTGCTTGCTCTCTCCCGTTTGACCCAAAGTTGAGATAGGAACCGTCCGTCGTCTTTGTCTCGCGAAAAGTCCGCCGGAAAGAGAAGTTGAAGTGAAGCAGCAGCAGTAGAAGTCATTGTTTGTCGTCGATGACCCCCTCTCAATGATCGGGACGAACCGAAAAGTACTTTGGGCGTATAGGGAAGGACCGAGTCATGACAAGACACACACGTTGATCAACTTTCTTCGAGACAAGACAGCTGCCCGGGAATAGAAAAGGAGTGCTGCATGCATGTGCGTTTATGAGATCAACAAAAGGTGCGGTAGTGGATAAAAATTGTGAAATTGGGTTTATTGACAAGAAACTCTGAAAATGAAGAAGACACATTTTTGAATCGAAAAAATCGAATTTTTGCTAAAAAATCAAATTTGTGTAAAAAAAATCGAATTTTGGACATAAAAATTGAATTTTGACCAAAAATCGAATTTTGGTCAAAAAATCGAATTTGAAAAAATTTTCGATTTTTGGCCAAAATTCGCCTCAATCGGAGGGCGATTGAATTAGGTTTCTTCTCCCTGATTCAGGGAGAAGAAACCTGATTCATTTTTGTATCATTGCAAAGATTTCGACATTGTAAAATTCAAACTGATGTCAATTTGTTTCGAATTGAATTACGCTTTTGCTTCTAGCACACAGCTGTGTTCACGTGATATATATAAATGTACTGCCAACTTCGATTTCTTGTTTTCAAGGTTAGAAAACGTTTTTCAGGTGTTGCTTTTTTCATCTTTCTTGAAACATGAGCAGATTGAAAATGGCTAGCCGGCTGTCGATTTTGAAGACGACTACAGTCGGAAGGCCTTTATTTTCTTTGTTAGACTGCGCGATTTTTTGCCAAATCGAAGTGGGCAGCTGGATAAGTTTTGAAAGAAGGTCATGAAAGCAACTCTGGTGTAAACAAATCTTCTGATGATTAGATCAAGTGATTCACGATCTTTTACACTTTAAACTTACACAATTTAATGGAGGAAGATTGTATTTTTAATTTAATAAAAGGATGAAAAAGAATAAAGGGGCCATTCTTAAAGTTTGCAAAAGGGGGTAGGTCTGGACTCGGAATTACTAAAAATTACGGAGGGGTCAAGCAGAAACCCTAGTCAGGAGAGAAAAAACGAAGAAAATGGAGTCAGAAGAGAAATAATGAAGAAAATGGAGTTGCAATAGGTTGAAAACAGGGCCCGAAAAGGTACTAGCACCCATGGGTGATGGTGGGTGCTATAGCACCCAACTTTTCGAGCCCTGGTTGAAGACAAACATTTTTTGAATTTTCATATTTTTCGAATTAAAAATTTTTTAATTGAAATAAGCAATACTACAGGGTGTACAGTCAAACATCGATTTAGGCTGCGCGCTAAACGTCTCGACTTACAACTAACAAGGGACCTTCAATGTCTGACAAATTCAGATTTTTTCGAGACCTAGCTTAAAAGTTAGAAAAAATGCGGAAAAAACTAATATAATAGTCGCTTGATTGATTAGATATAAATTTTTTGAGCTATGAGGGTCATAAAGTTGCCAAATTGTTCGATTTTTAATTTTTTTAAAAAGCCCTAGTACTTGATTTGAAAAGACGTTTCAACAAGCCTCGGTGGTGCAGTGACAAAGCAGCGGCTTCGTCGCCACAAGGTCGCAGGTTCGAATCCATTTGGAACCAAATTTTTTTGCACAAAGTAAAAATCGAAAATTTTGCAACTTTATGACTCCATAGCTCAAAAAATTTATATCCAATCAATCAAGCGACTATTATATTCATTTTTCCTAACTTTTGAGCTAGGTCTCGAAAAAATCTGAGTTTATCAGATCTTGAAGGTCCCTTGTTAGTCTGTAATAATTGCCCCTCTCCCTAGTCAGTGACGTAATCAGGAGGAGGTAGGTGCCCCTTATTGGAAAAAATGAAAAAATTTTCCTAATGGTCTCCCCTATGTTTTTGCCCAAAACCTTAATGTCCCCCATTACAATTTTTCACACAAATTGATCAAAATTTCTCCATTTTTTCAACAAAAATGTCCAAAATCTGTTATTTTTTCACCAAAAATTTTCATTTGCTGGGCATTTTCATCTTAAAAACAACCATTTCTTAAACAATTTTTTCGCCTGCGGCACAGGTTTTTTGTTTTGACTCAAGGATTTCACAAAAATTTCCAATTTTCAACAAAAAAAGTCTTAATTTTTACATGTTTTTAAACCAAAAATTCTTAATTTTCTGAGCATTTTCAGCTTATAAACAAGGATTTTACAAAAAAAATTTTGTATGCGGCTCTGGTTTTTGTCTAAACTTAACGATTTCGAAAACAATTTTCGTCAAAAATTGAAAATTTCGGAGCATCTCAGCTTAAAAATTAGTGTTTTCATTAAAAAACATAATGGACCAAGATGATTTTTTGAAAATCTTGGAAAAATTGCGAAAAAAATCATCTTAGGGGACCAAGGTAATGTGCCCCTCTTTACGAAATTTCTGGCTACGTCACTGCCCCTAGTACAGGGGGAGGCAAAAGTTCTGACCTAGGCGACAAAAGTCCTGATATTGCCATTTTTAAGATGAAAATGCTGCTGAAAATGACGATTTTTAGCGAAAAATGATGAATTTTGATGAAAAAATTGACAATTTTGAACATTTTTTGTGAAAATAATGAAAAAATTTGGTGATTTTTGGTGAAAAATCATCGAAATTCCAACGTTGGAAAGGTGTTTTCTCGTCCAGAATTGTCGAGAAAATACGTTTTTGAAATGTCTTTGGCCTCTTGGGTCAGGACTTTTGTCCGCCTAGGTAAGAACTTTTGCTTCCCCCTGTATATAAGATTTCTCCGTATCCTTTTTGAATTTTCTGCCAAAAACGGTGAAGTCATCATTTTTATATCGCCCGCCAAAATAAATTTCAAAAAATGACAAAATTATTTGGGAGTTTCGTAATTTGGTTTTCCACCATTACTTTCGTCTAACTTGATGATGAAACAAAATTCTATGTCGAAATTTCTAGTTTTTTTCGAATTTTCTGGGGCAAGGGTGGGTTAGAGCCAAAAAACAAGTATAGGAGGGGGCACACGTGTACGTTTGTGAGCAAGAAGGGCATTATCAGATAGGAAAAATTTTAACGTCATGTTTTTGGTCGTCTACAATTCATTTCATTTTGTACTCATTTTGATTTCTTTATTTTTCAGCTCTTCTAAACAAAATTTAGGAATTTTGAAATATTGCCTATTATCAAGCTATGGGTCCAAAGCGAGTAGCAAAGCCCAAACTTCATCAGAAATGTGCTGAGCTTCCGAAAGGAACTAAGCTTGTTGACAAGGTCAGAAAGGTTGAAATTATTATGGACAAGGAAATTGGTCAAGGCGGTTTTGGTAGAATTTATGTTGCTCATCTTGTAAGTTGTTGGATTGTGATTTATTACTAGGGGGTGGTAAAAGTTTCAGAANGCTTGTTGACAAGGTCAGAAAGGTTGAAATTATTATGGACAAGGAAATTGGTCAAGGCGGTTTTGGTAGAATTTATGTTGCTCATCTTGTAAGTTGTTGGATTGTGATTTATTACTAGGGGGTGGTAAAAGTTTCAGAAATATGATCAACGCTTGTTTCATCTACTAGTTATTTTCTGACACGAGAAATGAAGGAACAAGTTAAGAATATGGGCGTGTTTCGATTTCGATTCAAAAGTTGCTTGAATCGAGTTGACTTAATGAGTTATGAACAAAAAATGCAAACATAAATTACGCTCAAACATTTTTAGGTCATTTTGAGGGGCCCAAAAAATTTTTTTGTGACCTCTTTTGGTCGTCAGGCATTTTGGACAAAAAGTGGCAATTTTGCGGTCTTTTTTTGGTCGATAACTTTTCCAGACCCCTCCTCCCCCCGCACTTTTCAAAGACATTTCAGACTCCTTTCTCACATCACTGTGTCCCACGTATGGATATTATAGCCTATTTTTAGGTTGATAAGAAAGAGCCTTTGATTGTGAAGATTGAACCGCAAGGAAATGGACCGTTATTTGTGGAGCAAGGTGTGTTTACGAATATTCTAAAGGAAGACATGATTGATGCATGGAGGAAACAGAAAGGTTAGTTTTAAACATTTTTGGCTTCATTATACTTGCATCAAACGACCCGTCACAGGTGAATTCCGCGGCATTTGCTGCGGCGCAGCGACAATATACTTCCATTACGATTTCCGCGTATGTTTTACCCATTTTTGTCACATGGGGATTTCTTATCGGCAGTCGCAGCGGAAAATTATGTTATATAAAAGTGTATTGTCGTACGTGCGTTTGGACTAACTTTTGAAGATTTGATTTAAACGTGGGATGCCAAATCTCCTTATTAATAAGGATTTTCCTTGTTTTGAGAGCCCTTTGCGGCACTCTCCGAGGGAAAATCAGTTCGATTTTTATGCCAAAATTCGATTTTTTTAAAACAAAATTTGAAAAAATTTTAGGACTTGATTTTCTTGGGCTCCCTCACATGATTGCAAACTCGACTCATGAAATTGACAATGAAAAAATCCGATTTTTGGCAATGCCCAAGTATAGCTTGTCGCTAGATGACATTTTGAAGAAGCGGTCCACTCTTTCGATTAATGATGCAGTAAAAGTAGCCAAAAGCATTCTTAACTGCTACAATTATATGCATGACCAGGTGGGATCTTACACAAAATTGTGATAATTATATTTTTTTAAGGACTATGTTCACGCGGATCTTAAACCGGGAAATATCATGTTTAATTCGGAAAAGGACCTGGATTGCGCTGTGTTGATTGATTTTGGATTAGCGAAGAAGAAGAATGATAGCGAAGTTGAAAAGGAAGACAAAAAGCGAGGTTAGTCTTGCCTCTACAAGGCTTTTCATTTTGCTTTTAGTCCGTACGGTTTTCTTTGGTAATAATAAGGAGTACACGCTAATTAAGATGCCTTGGGGTAAGAATTTTTTGGTATTTTCAACGGTATAAGGCTTAAGAATTGGCAGCACCACTTTTGGCTAACGGGTAGAGGGTGGGATTTTTCCGGAAACAACCCGTTTTTCCGAGATTTGGACGTAGAATAAACGTGTACAACGTGGACCAAATGCCCTTTTGGGAGGGGGGGAGGTGCTGCCTCAAAATTATATGTCGTTGAAATTCCAATAAATTACCCAAAGCTAGCTAAAATGACTTTTTGGAATAAAGAAATTACGATTTCTCATATATTGCTAATATTTTTGTACTAGTAGAATTTATTTTTAGCTCATAATGGTACACCGCTATTTACGTCAACAGATGCACACCGAGGTTGTAACGCATCATTCCGATCAGATATCGAAATTTTGGCACACAATATGGTGTTGTGGATTTCAGGAACATTACCTTGGATTGTAGGTTTTTTGTAATACAGTGGCGTAGCCATACCCCAAGAATGGGGAACCTTAAAAAAAATTGTTTACCTTGTTCCCTCCTATGGTTTTTTCGAAAATTTGGACAAAAACATAAGGGTGACTAAGTCAAGTTTTTGAGAATTTTTCACTTTAATCCCCTGTTTTTTTGCACCGACAAGCACGAAAATTTTTTTTGCTGAAAAACACTTATTTTGAAGCGGAAAACGCTCAAACATTTTTGATTTTCACGAAAATTTTGTTAAAATCCTTGAATGCAAACCAGCGCCGCAGGTAAATTTTTGTTGTTGAAAAATGCTTATATACTAAAAATGCTCAGAAAATGAAGAACTTTAGATTTAAATAATGTCAAATTTGGGGCTTTTTTGTGTTGAAAAATGGAAAAACTTGGACAATTTTGGTGAAAAACTTTAGTAAAAGTAGAATCCAGCGCCGCAGGAGAAAATTTTTTTGATAAGCTGAAAATACTCAGAAAATTACAGTTTTTGTAGAAAATTATGGACCTTTTTGTTGAAAAATAGCAAATTTTGGTCATTTTTGGTGAAAAATCGTTATTGGGGATCATTAGGATTTTTAGAAAAAAATTTTCAAAAATTTCGGGCAAAAACATAAGGGGGGGGGGAACCCTTATGATTTTTTCCGGCCTTCGGCCGGAATAGGGGAACCACCCTTGGTCTCCACCTAGCTACGCCACTGTTGTAACATAACCAAACTAATCAATTTTTAGGATCTCGCCGAAGAAAAAGATTTGACTCCGGTTCTAAAAGCCAAGACCGACTTCATTGATAATGCTACCACAGAAGTTCCTAAAGTGATTGACAACAAGAATGCAGCTGCTGCACTTGCTCAGATTTATGAACTTTCGAAGAACATGGAATACAATGCAAAAGTGGACTTCAAAAAGGTTTTCAAGGTAGATTGAAGTTTTCGCTTTTTGTATAACAACATCCTTTTTAGCTCCTTGACGATGCTACCAAAGGTCAGAAAGCAACACCAGTGAGATCAACGACCAAGAAGCGACAAACTATTAAGAGTGCCAAGGAAGAAGTGGACTATCAACCAAAGGCTAAATTGCCTGCATCAGCTAAAGCTCAAGGTATACAAGTATAAGTCGGAGGCCAAAAGAAACGGGACTTGGTCCAAAAGTAACGGGATTTTGGTCCAAAATTAACGGGACTATGTTTAAATTTTTATATTGCATGGATTTCCATATATCAAATGCATTTACTTTCAAAATAGATACTTATATCGGTGTGTAAATCCATGCAATATAAAAATTCAAACATAGTCCCGTTACTTTTGGACCAAAATTCCGTTTCTTTTGGCCCCTATATAAGTTTACGGGATAAATTGCACAATATATACTAGGGTATAATATTAAAAAGCTACGTTGCACTGATAATTTTTAGGAATATTTGTATTTGTTTCAGATGTCGCAAAAGGCTAACCCAACAGGTGTTTAGGGGTTAACTCTCGGGCACTTATTTGGAATGCTTCTCATGGAAATCAAAAAGTTGATTGTTGAGCCCATTATGTGTCCAAAATTGATTTTTAAGCTCAAAATTGAGGTAGAAATCGACCTGTGGGCCCACAGGGGACTGAAAAAAAATCAAAATTAAATATTGCCTCGTGTTAACCCATGTTGGGTTAATTTGGTGTTAACACCAACTTTTTGCAACCTCTGATTTTTTTCGGGATTATTTTTGTTAACGGTTTGTGACAAGTTTTTTTGGCACAATTTTGTGGGAGTGAGTGAAAGCAGAAAAAATTTTCACATTTGCACATATCACATTATTTTTTCAGATTCGCTGAAGCAGACTACTTCAAAAAATAAAAAAGCCATTCAAGAACCAAAGTCTAAGAGAAAAATTCCATTTGAATCTGAGGTGGAGGAAGCAGAAAGTGCCGAAGAAGCGCCACCAAAGAAGCAAGCCAAACCAAAAAAGGCAGGACTTGAATCAGAATCCAGTGAACCCGGATCAGCTCCGAAGAAAGGAAAAAAGACTACGACGAAATCTATTCGAAAACAGGCTGAAATAATTTCTGAGGTCGATGAAGAACTCGAAGAAGGCACTAAAACGGATGATGGAGAAGCATCAGCTGAGCCGGAAAAGGAATCAACTGATGAGCAGGAAGAAAAGTCTGAGCCGACGAATATTGAACAGCGTAAGAAAGGAAACGCCAAGACTAAACCAGTTGCGAAGTCGAAGCGATCTCCTACTCCGGTACCAGAAGTATTGGAAGAGCCAGAAAAGAAGAAAGAAGAATCTGCAAAAAAGCCAAAAGCTCCAGCCAAGTCAAAAGTCGAGTCTACTGAAGAGCCGAAACCAGTTCGGAAAGGAAAGGCTGTCCCAAAATCTAAAAATGAAGCGGCCGGATACCAAGCTGAGCAAAATGAGGCAGAAGCAGCTCATAAGGTTCAAGACAAACGAGTTCTTCGAGCTCCGCGAAATCCGGCAATTGTTGAAAGCCCAGCTGAAAAGCCAAAATCTATCAAGGTCTCAAATAAGCGCGGCAGGCCTGTAAAAGAAGAGAAAAATGAATATAAGACCGATGAAGAAGGTGTACAGGAGCCAAAAAAGAAAAAGGCCATGGCGAATTTGAAGAAAGCTCTCGAAGAAGGAAACGTGGTTGAGCAAGAAGATGAGGAGGAGGAGGTGAGTAGTGATGATTAAATCGGTTTATGCAAATTTCAAGTAAACATGCTTTTTATTAGAGCATAATAAAGAAAAAAATTTCGAATTTAAGACGGAAAAGTATACAGGATGACTCAAAATTTCTTGAATTCTCGCATAAAAAACTATTCATTTTAGTTGGAGCTAGATGCAGGCAATTACAGCATATCGCAGCGCAAAAAGATCGCTAAACAGCTTGCCGAGGACGCTCAGCGAAAGGTTATTTCGAAAAACGACGTAAGTACAGGGTGCATAAAAAACTGGAATTTGGCGATTTTTTCATGTATTGCCCGAAAATTTTGTTTAAAAAATGACCCTATTAGGGCTAATTTTATGTGAGGAATCGATTACGCGCATTCTCCGAAGCTTGAAAACGTTTCCTTGACTCTGATTCAGGGAAATGAGTGTTTTGTGTTGAAACGAAAATCGAAAAATGATCTTATGATATGTGCGTAAATTTTTTGGAAGTCCAAAAACAATATAAATTTGTTGAAGTCAAAAATTATTTATGATTTGTTCGTTTTAGGCTATCGACTTGGGTAAAGAGCCAGAGGGAAAGGAAAATAAGCAGGAAGAGGCGAAAGCGAAGGTAGTTGAAGGTAAGTATTGAATTTTTTTATTTGCACAAGTTTTCACTTGATTGGTAAAATTACGGTGCAACGTAGCTTTTTACGCGTAGTACAGGGTGATCTAGTTGAATATACAATGAAATACAATTCGATATCTTGGCATAGGAAAAAGATTTTCATTTTTGCAAGTTGCTAATCCACGTGATCGACTTTATCTTAAGGGGGTGTACTTTGTACTCGCATCTCAAAAAAATTTATTTTCACAAAAAAGACCCTATTATGGGTAATTTTATACGAAGAGAGATCCCTACACCCCATAAACGAATATGTGGAATAGGAAGTAATTATGTAGTAGTGATTTTAAAAATGTAACGCTTTAAATTTTCAGAGCAAAAACCCGAGATTCCAATTCCTGGATTGAAGAACTTCAAGAAGAATCCTCGTGTTGGTTTGAAAAAGACGAAATGAATCCCCCTTCCATAAATCTTATTTGCGGATCTCATTTAAATTCCGGTGTTTTTACTATTTTGTATGTTAATCTTTGAATAGACTTGAGGAGGGAAAAATTTCTTCTTTTTTGCACATTTAACCCTCTATAAAGTCTTTTATTTGAATTTTATAGTCCGTTTCAGCTTCAATTATAAAAAAGCTGGACCCAAAATTCAAAGTTAACATCCCGTCCGATCTGGCAAATTAAGCAACATTGATATCGTAGGTTCAATCCCATCAATTTCCTTGTGTCCAAATTAGTTTAAAATTTTGGCATATAGGATATTTTGATGTGAGAAACACTTTGGTAAAGTTATTTTTTCAAAAAACCTTATGAAAACATGATTTTGTCAAAAATAGCGTTTTTATAAGATTTTTTTGAAAAAATAATTTTACGAACGTGTTCCTTACATAAAAATACACATGCAAAATTTTTTATCGAATTCGGACACAAGGGAGTGTATGGGGATCGAACTTACGATATTTGACCCAACGTTGCTTAACTTGCCAGATCGGACGGGATGCCGACTTAGAGTTTTGAATTTTGGGTCCAGCTTTTTATATAGTTGGAGCTAAAACGGACTATATTTGAATTTTATCTACCTCTGACAAAGTTTTGGGCATCATAAAACACATTGAAATGATAATATTTTGGATAATTTTGAAAAAATTTAACGATGCACAAAACCTACTTTTAAATGAAAGTGAAAATAGTTCATGTTTATATTGTATTTGACTTATTAATTTATTTACTTAGCAGTATAAAATTTATTTTTGAATGCTCGTTTATTCCAGAATGTACTTAATAACTGTAATTGGTGCTCAAGGTGTCAACTTTGGCGCCTGCTTAAATATGCGAGGGGACAGTATATAGAGTGTTACAAAAAACCGCCATTTGGTCATTTTTTGACGAAAATTTTCCAAAAAAATTTTTTTGGGGTATTTTTATGTGAGAAATCGATTGCGCGTGTGTATTTGTCGAAATTTTGTAAAACCTCATATTTAGACAGGAAATGACGAGGGGCTTTCATGAAGTTTTAAAAATTTCGATTCTTTCTGAAATAGAGTTTTTAAAATGTCCGCTTTTTAGTTTATCTTATTTTTAGGTTCCCTTATTATTCGAAGCACAAATTTTACGATTCGAAACATTTTTTTATTTTAAAAATTTTTACAAAAATTTTAAAACTCAATTTAAAAAGCAAGTACAGCATTTTTCTCAGCTCAATGAGACGAATAAAATGCCACCAAAATCATCGATTTTGAAGACCGAGTTGGGTTATTGAAACGAAAAGTTTCGGTCTCCAAAATGGATGATTTTGGTGTCATTTTATTCGTCATCATTGAGATGAGAAAAATGCTGTACTTTTGTTTTTTAAATTGAATTTTAAAATTTTTGCAAAAAATAATTTTTAAAATAAAAAAATGTTTCGAATCGTAAGGGAACCTTATTTTTGTACAATTATTTTACAAGAAGATTGAACTGAAATTCGAACTTTGTTATTAAGTATTGGCTGGACTTCACAACAAATATTGGAAATTCGTGGAACTAATCCGTTTTTTGGTGCCAGAGATTGAAAAAAATCGGCGGTTTATGACGTGTTTACGAAGAATCGAAGGCAAAACGGCAGTGTTCAAAGAAAACATGGTAGTGGACGTTCAAAAAGAGCGATGATTGAGGAAAGAATGGAACTTCAAATCCAACATTATTTCAATAAAATTTTAGCTTTTACAACGTTGTTTATATTTTTTGTTATCGTTCTTTCTGTTTCTTGTTTTGATAAATTTTTACAAAAGAGAGTTATAGCATCTTCGAAGCATCAAAAGCGTTTTCAAGCTTCATAAATGCGCGCAATCGATTCCTCGCATAAACTTAATCTTAATTATTTTTGAAAAAATTTTCGGGTCGAAAAAACATGAAAAAATCGTCCAAATTCTGCTTTTTTATACACCCTGTAATTTACTTAAATTTGACCCTAAAACTTGCTAATTTAAGCGAAAATTAAGTATTTTACTTAAATTTGGCCCTAAAAACTAGTGAAAATTTAGGTAATTCGCCTTCAGGAAACTTAAATTTGGTCCTCAAAGACTTGAAAAATTTCATCTTACAGGGTGTTCCAAAAAAAACCGTATCTGGTAATTTTTAGCGAAAATTTTCAAAAAATTTTTTCCAAAATGACTCATATTTTTATGCAGGAAATCGATTACGCGCATCGAAAACTCTTGAAAACGCTCCCAGACCATGAAATATCCAATTTTCGTATTTTTCATTTATTTTCAGTAGGAATTCCTACTTGAAAATTGGATATTTCATGGTCTGGGAGGCGTTTTCATGGTTTTTCGATGCGCGTAATGATTTCTCGCATAATACTCCTGAGTGTTTTGGAGAAAAAATTTTCGCCAACAAATTACCAGATGAAGGTTTTGGAACACCCTGTAGAAGTCCTGGATGAATTCATTAATCTCTGGTCAGACACGAGAACTGTATTTGTTTATTTGGAGCTTTTTTTCAAAAATACAAATAAAAATATTGGTAAACGTGATTAATCACAAAACAGTTAGTCATTTCCTAAGAGCGAGATGATCACTCAGACATTATAAAACAGTGTTTATTATTTCTTTTTTTTCTATAGATCGCTTTGGCTGATATCTAGAAAAAACCACGAGAATTACGCAATTCACTTTTGTATGTGTTCCTTTTTCGAGTACACATTCATTGTCCTCTTTTGTTAGCTAGTTTCTCGACCAAGTGACAACAATATAATCTGGTGAATATTATTTTTTTTAACTTGTATACAGGATGAGCCAAAAACCCTACTTTTGCGTTTTTTTTTGGCGAAAAATTTTCAAAAAATCGCATGAAAATATCCCTTGTAGGCATACGTGGGCAAGCAGGGGGAGGGGAACAGGGACCCAAAATAAGAAGTGGTCTTTGCATACGTAAATGTTTCGGATTTGAAATTTGACGACCTTTTTTTGGCCACCAACTCGGGGGTCGTAAAATTTACGAATTTGCTCCTATATCCCCGAAAATAAGAAGTGGGCTCATGTATTTTGGTAAAAAATTTAAGAAGTGGGTTCAAATTTTAGGCAGTATTTACAACGTGGGGAAAATTCGTGAGAGAAAAATACAACGTGTGGGAAATACCCCGTGGGGAAAATGGGGCCATAAAAGTAAAGGTAAAGTGAGTTTTTTTTTTTGCGTTATGTTTTTTGCAAAAGCTTTTGCCACTTTTTCTTTGTCATTCATTTCCGATTTGAACACGTCCTGTTATTGAAAAGAATCAGGCAAATCACGTGAAAAGAAGCACAAGGAAAAAAGTAAGCATGATGCGCATCGAACAACCAAATAAGCGAAACGACGCCAAAACTACGGGAGCAGACGAACATGTAGACTAGGAGTGCTTTTCATTTATTCGCAACCGTCTCAATAGGCGGTTTTTGGTCGATTGATAAATTGACATTCGATCCTTTGTGAAGATTAGTTAACCGATTTTTATATTTTAGCTTCAATTACTCGGTTTAATAATTGGCTAATGTGTCGATTTTTGTTGTGGTTTTTCTCAAAAGTTTCATGTTTTGCGAAAAAAAATTTCATAATGTCATAACCACCATTATTTTAATTTTAAAAAAAGGCAAATAAATAATTTAATGAGTATGAATCATAATATTTGTTCAAAATTGGTCATCTTGTAAGATGTCTCATTTTCACGCGTTATGAAATTTTTTTCTTAAATAACTTCAAATTTTTTAGGCACTATTACTTTTTCCATGTTTATTTTCACGCTTACTTTTTTCACGTTTTTTATTTGAATTTTTTTCTCAAAAATTGCTTTTTGATTTTTTCACTCTGCAGGATTTAGGCATAGACTCGAATGAAAATACGACCAAGGAAATTTTTTTTGGATTTTTTGAGTGCGTTTTTTGGATTTTTCGGCCAAAATTACCCCTAGAAAGGTCATTCTTAAACAAATTTTCTACTCGACCATACTTTGGACCCCTTTAAAGGGGGTATTTTTACGGCCTAATCTCCGAAAAAAAGTTCTTCCTTTGTTGCAAAATGACATATCTAGGGGTAATTTTATGCGAAAAATCGATTGCGCGCATTCTCAAAGCGTGAAAACCTTTGTTTGGCCCTTAAAAATTGAAAAATACGTACTTTCCGCATGAAAACTCGCTTTAAGCCCCTCTCCCTTGAGGGGGTGGGGGCGTGAAAAATCAAAAATGTGAATTTTTTCTCAACCGTATTGCTTTATTCCATTCTTTCCATTTCATACATTTATGGATTTTATTATTTGGTAAATTTCAAATTTTCAGCTTCAATTAGTTTCCACACAAAAATGTCGAACCGACAGAGAAAAGCTTTACTAAAAGTTATTATTTTGGGTGATTCCGGTGTCGGAAAAACTTCTTTAATGAACCAATATGTTAATAAGCGATTCAGTAATCAGTACAAGGCTACCATCGGTGCCGATTTTCTCACCAAAGATATTATGATTGATGATCGTCTTGTTACTATGCAGGTACGGATTAATTTCTAAAATTTCAATCGATTTTTCACGAGTTTTCAGCTTTAGTCTATCTGAAAAAAATATCAGATCGACTATTCCATTCATAGGTGAAAAGGGGGTGTCAATTGGCACCCCACGAAGAGAGTAGGTACTGCATCTTCTCCATGCTTGGCTATGTCTTTACCCTCCCCCTGACGAAGAAAGTATGTACCCTCCCCCCCAAACTAGTACCGTTTCCAGGGGGAGGGTAAAGGTGGTAATTACCCCCTTCTAAAATTTTAAAAAATCTTTGGTATCCTCATTATGTTTTTTCATCAATTAAAATTGGGCCTAGATAACTAAAATGAAACTCGAATATAATCCTCTTTACTTGGTGTATCAAAAAACCGGAATTTGAGCAAATTTTTCATGTTTTTTTGACCCGAAAATTTTGTTTCAAAAATGACCCTATTATAGCTAATTTTATGCGAGGAATCGATTGCGCTCATTTCCAAAGCTTGAAAACGTTTCCTTACCCTGATTCAAGGAAATAGATGTGTGTATTGAAGCGGAAATCGAAAAATTTTGAAATTTCTCCCTCAAAGTCATATTTCTGGGGATAATTTCATGCGGGGAATCGATTGCGCGCATTCTCGAATCTTGAAAATGCTTGCTAATCCTGATTTAGGGAAATAAGAGTGTATTTAAGCGAAAATCGAACATGTACTAATTTCTCTGAATCAGAGTCGTGCTTCGGGTAAAAAGTTTCAATTTTTGAGAAAAAATTCGTTTTTAAGATTTTTTCAAGCTTCAGGAATACGCGCAATCGATTCCTTGCATAACATTAGCCCTAATAGGGTCATTTTTGGAAAAAAACATGAAAAATTTTAGTTTTTTATATACCCTGAAATGAATTTTTGCCTCTCTTCTGTGACAAATTTATTTTTATTCTCTTAATTTAGATTTGGGACACTGCTGGCCAAGAGCGCTTCCAATCTCTAGGTGTTGCTTTCTACAGAGGTGCAGATTGTTGTGTACTTGTATATGATGTCACAAATTCAAATTCTTTCAAATCTCTAGACACGTGGCGAGATGAATTTTTGATTCAAGCTAGGTAGAAAAAAGCCAAATTAAATTTTTTGTTGCTAATTTTGATTTTTGTTTTAGCCCTCGTGATCCAGAGAACTTTCCATTTGTCTTATTGGGTAACAAGATAGATTCTGAAGCCAATCGTGCAGTGAGTTCAAAACGAGCCCAAAGTTGGTGTCAATCCAAGAATGATATGCCCTATTATGAGGTAAAAAAACAAAATTTTAACAATTTATTTAAAAGTTTCCCAAGAGGGAATTTAAGAAAACGGCTCTAGGATGATTCGAAACTGGCTTTTTGCCACATATAAAACGAAATTCGCATATTTGAGACGTTGAAAATCGGTTTCGAAAAAAATCGTTTCGAATCAGCCAAGAGAGTTGCATTCAGTGTCGTAGCTCGGGTTCAAATTGGCGCCACCCATGTGGCATTTCCCTGCCGCTACTACAGGGTGAGCCAAAAACCGTACTTTTACGTTTTTTGGCGAAAAATTAAAATTTTTTTTAAATCACATGAAAATATACGATTTTTGAAAATTTCAATAAAAAACGCAAAAGTACGGTTTTTTGGCTCACCCTGTATGACTTTTGTGAGATTTACATCATGCGAATTTCACAAAAGGCATAATAACGGTGTTGCAAATGCGGAGGCGCCTCCAAATTTAGGCAGTTTGATTTGAAGGAGTAAGTTCACAAAAATTGAAAGATTTTTTGCATAATCTTTCAAATTTTAGGTCTCTGCCAAAGAAGCTATAAACGTGGAAGAAGCTTTCCAAGCAATTGCTCGCAACGCACTTCAACGTGACTCCCAGGACGTGCACGATTTTCCGGAATTCCCCGATCAGATTCGCTTGAATGAAACCCGACCTCATCGTGAAGACAGCGGTTGCAATTGTTAACTCATATGCCATATTATACAAATTTACGGGGGAGAAAAACTTTATCATGTAACAAAAAAACGTGATCTTCAAAAAGTACAGGGTATTCAAGCATGAGTTCTTCCCCGATAAGAAAGCTCGATATCTCAAAAACAAAACTCTTATCAAATGCCATCTTTTGCAACTTTCTAGCCCCATCATCTCATTTTATAGACATATTTTTTTGAATTTTCAAAGTGGTCTGAATATTGAAACGGAAAATTGATTTCCTAAAGGAATTTTTGAAAAATAACATCGCCAATCGATAGCGTGTTGAAAAACGGTGGTACCCGAATTTTCGTGAAAATCGGAGATATCCTTTTCAATTCAAAGTTTGCTAAAATGGCCGAAATTTGCATAAATTAACGTTAAAAATGCAAATTTCGTCCATTTTTAGCAAACTTTGAATTGAAAAGGGTATCTCTAAAAAAAAATTGGAGGTACTACTGTTTTTCAACACGCTCGATTCGATTGGCAGTGTTATTTTTCAAAAATTCCTTAAAGAATTCAATTTCAAATTTCGTTTCAATACTCAGACCACTTTGAAAATTCAAAAAATATATGTCCATAAAACGGGGTGATGGGACGACTAGAAAGTTGTAAAAGACGGTATTTGATAAGAGTTTTGCGTTTTTGAGATATCGAACTTTCTTATCGGGGAAAACTCATGCTTGATCACCTTGTACATCTTTTCCTATTTAAAAAATTGATAAAATTTGTAACTTTTAAACCTTTTCAAAAATTTGTAGAAATTGTACGAATTTACTATCTATATACCTAAAAGNTTTCTGCAAGCAAAACCTGGTTGGCATTTCCCATTGATTCGGTCTTGAAAATATTGTATTTGAGAAAATTGTCGAAATATATTTCTTGTATATTTTGAGTTAGCTTTATGTGCCTCTAAATTGTATGAATTGTGTGTAATTTTAAAAATAAATTCGACAGGAAATTTTAGAGCTACTACGCCTGTGGGCGCACTTAACAGGAATAAAAATGCCGAAGTAAAAACGTCAAAAATTTTTTGAAAATACACTACATATGGGTAAAAATTGACGAGGAACACGTTGAAACTATTATTTTTATGTCAAATTTGCTGGAAACCATTGAATTTTCGCCTTTTTTGAATTTACTTATTTTACTGACTTTTTGATTTCTATCTATTTTTAGCGTTTAAAATGGCAAATCCTCTTGATGATTTACGCGATATGGATCTTAAAGGACTGATTAAGAAGCTAAAATTGGATGATGATAACTTTGACGAATGATTAAAAGACTTGGGCTTGCTTCACTTTGAGAGAAAATGACCATATGGAGACCATGAGATGAAGTTAAGAAAAGAAGATGGAAGACTTAAATGGATTTTATCACGATGAAGCAAGCCCAAGTCTTTTAACCATTCGTCAAAGTTATCATCCAATTTTAGCTTCTTAATCAGTCCTAAATCATCAAGGATTTCCATTTTAAACGCTAAAAATAGATTGAAATCAAAAAGTCAGTAAAATAAGTACAGGGTGGCGCAAAAAAAACTACACTTTTGCGATTCTTTTGAACAACTTTCTAGGGTAATTTTATACGGGAAATCGATTGCGCGTACTCTCAAAATGTGAGAACGCTTCTTTGACCCTGATTCAGGGAATGGAGGTCGTGTATTGAAGCGAAAATCAAACATTTTCGGATTTTTGTGAGAAAATCGTCGATTCTTAGGTTTTTCTAGGTGGAGAATCAATTGCGCGCATTTCCGAACCTTGAAAATGCTTCCATGACCCTGATTCAAGGAAAAAATTTGTGTATTGAAGAGAAAAACAAACATTTTCGGATTTTTGCTTCAATACACATTTCTTCCCTGAATCAGAGTCAAGAAAGCGTTTTCAAGGTTCGGGAAATTCCTATTTTTTAATGAAAAATCAAATTGATCCAATTTAATCAAAATAAACAAAGCGAAACCAAAAAAATTAACTAAATCTTACAAAAAATTGAGCCCATCCCTCCGATGGCCTACCCAAGTCCGAGAGGAGCCTTAGAGGGAGGAACAACACGGACCCTAAGCCATAAGTGATGAACCTTGCCCTTAGTCACACGGTGATAACCTCTAAGCGACCGGGGATCGAACCCG
The DNA here is from genome assembly GCA_900406225.1 of Acrobeloides nanus. Lineage (NCBI taxonomy): Eukaryota > Metazoa > Nematoda > Chromadorea > Rhabditida > Cephalobidae > Acrobeloides > Acrobeloides nanus. The sequence goes on along the minus strand of OZJO01000519.1, from coordinate 26,475 downwards.
GACCTTGCTGCGTGAATACATGGGTGTGGGCGAACCATGTCGGCGATTCAGCCACTTAAAAAAGTTATGATATATACAAAAACCGCACTTTTGCGATTTTTAGGCTTAGCCTAAGGCTTCCCGGGAAAATTTGAACTGATAAGATTTTCTCAGGAAAAAGGCTTAGGCTTGTGCTTAGCCTTATGCTTAGACTTATCTTTGGGTTTTGTCTTAGGCATAGCCTAAGGCTAAGCCTTTTTACCAGGAAAATCTGAACTGATCAGATTTTCCCGTAACATACAGTAGCGGCAAAAAACCTTTGTACCTGAAGAAAAAAAATTCATTTTTACACATTTTCTTTATAAAGTTTGATTGAATTTGATCAATTTTGACTTATAATATTTTTATAGATAAAAAATGCGAGGAAAATATAAATCAGAAGAAATTCGAAAGCTAATTGTCGAAGTAAAGATAAAAGGAGAATTAGGAAAAGACATTGCAGCTTGATTCCATGTGCGATAGTTCCGGCATCCAAGAGTCAGCATTCCGGTGATGAAGTGGCCGAGCTCGGTTCTGGCTCGGCCGAGCCAGAACCCTGATCTCAACCCCATCGAGCACCTGTGGGAGATCTTGAAGCGCCGGGTCGCCGGAAGGAAGTTTAGCAACAAAAACGAGCTTTTTCGCGCATTCCAAGAAGAATGGCACCGTATTCTGGTGGATACCCTAAGAGGCCTTGTGGAGTCGATGCCGCGTCATATGAAGGCCGTTATCAAGGCGAAGGGATATCCAACCAAATATTAGGCTATTTTATTATGTTTTTGTTGTGTTTCTGTTGTTTATTTATTGAATTGTTATAAAGTTTAAAATGCATTTTTTTCCCTTCAGGTACAAAGGTTTTTTGCCGCTACTGTATATACAAATTATTGGTACTTTTATCTAACTGAACTAGTCCTTTAATTAAAGTTTTTCTATACATTTTTATTACACGATGACAAATCGAACTATCAAAAGAATTTCATATGCCGGTCTCTACATTTCTTTTTTCATTTCAAAAACTAACGACTTTCGCCTTTTTTCCTACAAGTCATAGGCGCATCAAAATTGCCCGAGGCGTCAAAATGCGGTTTTTTCTATGAAACGTCGCCTAATCTCGGCTCCAAGGACAATCAGGTTGCGGATGTCATCGGGTGGTCTCTATTCCGCAATTTTTGCGCAATGCTTTTTTAGTCGCTCGCATACGTTCGAGAATATTTTTATGGGAAAGTTGGACTGTTGTTGGACAAGGACGACGAATATGATGAAAGAGCCGATTTTTTGGTTTTTCATTGAAAAAGCACGTAAAATTATAATTTTACGATCATAGCTTGCAGACACAATAAATCATCTCAAAGATCAAAAATGGTACTTCTCTAAAAACTATGCCTAATTATTGGATCAACTAGAAAATTTCTCTTAAACATATTTTTACTCGAAAAATTTAGTAAAAAACTGTTCGAGCTAGTACTCCAGGACATCATTCGAAAGGTCCCAGCAAAATTTTTTGTACTAGTGAACATTTGGAGTCGAACTTAAAGTACTAGTCTACTTTTAGGGAGTTGATGCAATGAGATAGAGCACAAAATTCGATTTTCAGAAACCATTTTTGCTTTTTGACTATGTTCGATTCAATACAATATCCTGAATCTTGGGCTCAGGGAAGCATTTTCAAGGTTAGAAAATGTGCACAAGCGATTTCTCGCATAAATTTACTCCTAGAGAGGTCATTTCTAAAGAAAAAAAGTTAGAAAAATTCACGTTAAGTGCGACACCTAATGTTCATTAGTACCAAAAATTTTTAGCAGGACTCATTTTGGTCCGCGAGCAGTCCTCCCGAAAGTCGGGTGGGGTTGTACACGTATGCATAAAAAAACATGTTTCTAGTAAAAACCATAAAATTTCATCAACTGCTTATTTTTTTTGCCATTATGAAATCTGCGACATACGTCATATTTGCAAAACTTCGTGAAAAATGCAAAAAATGTGGAACCTGTTGATTCGTTATTCAAAAAAAGGTCATCGCCGCGCCCCAATCTATGTGGGAACGCTTATAAATGATAAACAAAGACCATAAATTTCCAAAAATTAAGAAAACATAACTTTTTTAAATTAGGACACAAATTATAGGGTGTATCGAAAAACCTGAATTTGGGCGATTCATGTTTTTCGACCCGAAAATTATAAAAAAGAGACTCTATTAGGGGTAATTTTATGTGGGGAATCGATTGCGCGCATTTCCAACGCTTCCCTGACCCTGAATCAGGGGATCTAAGTGTGTGTATTGAAGCGAAAATCGAAAAATTTTAAATTTTCTTTCTGAAAATGACTTTCTGGCGGTAAATTTATGCGGGGAATCGATTGCACGCTTTCTCGAAGCTTGAAAACGCTTCCCTGCCCCTGATTCAATGAATCGGGGGGGGGTGTATTGAAGTGATGACCAAAAAATACATACAGCATTTTTTATACCTCGTCGAGACGAATAAAATGACACCAAAATTATCCAAGTTGGACATTATTTTGGGTTATTGAAACGAAAATATGAATCAGGGTTTTCGTTTCAATAACCCAAAACAATTTTCAAATTGGATAATTTTGGTGCCATTTTATTCGTCTCAACGAGTTATAAAAAATGCTGTATTTATTTTTTTCTAAATGTTCAAGGATTTTGAATTATTTTCTTTTCAGTATACAGATGTTATTGATTCAGGGAAAAACTAACTGATACATGTTTTCGTTGTAATACATAAAATTTCAAAAATTGCCTACTTCACACGCAATTATCTCGAAAACTACAACGATTCAGAACATGCCGTAAAAACAAAAAATGCTCCATTTTTCATGAACTTTCTGAGTATATAATTTTTATAGTGTTTTTCCGAGTTCATGTTTTCGTTGTAATACACAAAATTTCAAAAATCACCAATTTCAAACGCCGATTATCTCGAAGACTAAAACGATTCAAAGGATGGCGTAAAAACAAAAAATGCTCCATTTTTCATGAACTTTCCGAATATCTATGTAAGTTGGCGATTTTTGAAATTTATGTATTACAACGAAAACATGAGCGCAGTGAAAATTCGACCTTGAATCAATAAAAGTTGTGTATTGACTCGAAATTTTTTTTTAATTTTCGTTTGTCATCGACTTACGAAAACTGCCAAAAAAATTATGAATTTTCGCGTCAATACACACAACTTATATTGGTTCAGGAACGAAGTTCATGTTTTCGTTGTAATACACAAAATTTCAAAAATCGCCAACTTCAAACGCCGATTATCTCAAAAACTACAACGATTTAGAGGGTGACGTAAAAACAAAAAATGCTCCATTTTTCATGAACTTTCTGAATATACACAAAAATAGCAGTAGGATTTAAAAAAATAATTTTCCGGGTCATCAACACTATTGTTAACGTATAAAATTTTTATTATTATCTTGTATCCTCAAAATGTGAATGAAATTTTTGAAGAGCATAATTTTTCTGGAAACTTCTCCACCTCACGTCATTCTCTCCGACGAAAAAAGGAGCCTTTCTAGGAACGAATTTTATGGACCTCTCATTGTCTTCTTGTTTGCTCCCATCTCCTCGGAAGGTCATCGTACGGACATGAAGTTTTGTATGCATGTGTATACAAAGAAGGATCTGACCAAATTCTCATGAATCTTCTCAATCAACAGAACACACACATACACGCAAGAAAATGAAAGCAGGAAAAAAAGAAGAAGATGAAAGCTCTTGTTTCTCTTTCGTGGTTTTTNCATACACGCAAGAAAATGAAAGCAGGAAAAAAAGAAGAAGATGAAAGCTCTTGTTTCTCTTTCGTGGTTTTTGAGGCGTTGCCCTGCCACACCCGCAGAAGATGAAGAAGAAGACACGATGATCGCTAATCAGCAAAAACGTTCGGATGTTGCGTCTTCTCATCACTACATCTCATCATGATCAACTGAACAGAAGTAGCTCTCTCCTTTCGCAACCTCTTCATCCTCTTTTCTTCAGAAAGCCTCACGCACACGTAGGGGGCTTGGCTTGGATTGCATTTGTTATTTTCTTTTTCGATCATCATCACATTGAAACTAACACCATCCGGTTTGAATTTTTGAAGTGCTAGAGGGAAAAGGAGAAGTAGAAGAAGAAGCCACACACGCGAACAAACTTCTTCCCTCTTTTCGTTTTCGAACAACGCTTTTTCTGAAGCCTTGGCGTGCTTCACCGTCACCAATTGGAACGAAGGAACGAGCGATTGCGAAAATTTTTTTTATTAACACCTTCTTACGTGCTCTTCACTTTCTTCTTTTGGCTTCCCACCTGGCCAGAAGCAGCACAAACTTTCGCGGCAATAACTTTTCCAACCACTCCGCCCACCATCTGGCCGAATGCCACGAAGAAAACGCAGCAGCAGCAACAACAACGGTTTTCTAATCAACTCTACGTTTCTATTACTCGACTTCGACCTGTGACATCTTCGAGTATTGTGTGTCTTGCACGTCCCATGATACTAAACAGGGCGGGTTCATCATTCCTTCTTGTGCATGCTTCGAGAAAAGAATTCCAAAGTGGTTCAAAAAACACTTATTTCTTCAACGCTGCCGGCATTCCGTTTTCGTGAACAAGAGTAAAAGGGCCAACGGTTGTTGTGTTTTGTGAATTCAAGGCCACCCTCGGGCTAACTGTTAATTTATGTGCTTTTTATCTACTTGGCGTTTGACACAAACCTCCACCCCCTGGAGGACGAACATGGGCTTCTGTCGAAAGCCTCGATTTTCGTTCATGGCTTATTTGTTTCTTTTTATTGCGGGTAGGATTTTTTAGTTGTTTTGTAAGCATAAACCAGTGGGACAAAAGTTGCCCATTTTTTGTTGATATTCGGAAAGATTTGAAAAATGGAGCATTTTTTGTTTTTACAGCACGTTTAGAATCGTTGTAGTTTTCGAGAAAATTGCGTTTGAAGTTGGCGATTTTTGAAATTTTGTGTATTACAACGAAAACATGAACTCGGAAAAACACTATAAAAATTATATATTCGGAAAGATAATGAAAAATGGAGCATTTTTTGTTTTTACGGCACGTTCTAAAACGTTATAGTTTTTGAGATAATTGCGTTTGAAGTTGGCGATTTTTGAAATTTTGTGTATTACAACGAAAACATGTACACAAATTCAAATTTCAAACGCAATTTTCTCGAAAACTACAACGATTCAGAACATGCCGTAAAAACAAAAAATGCTCCATTTTTCATGAACTTTCCGAATATCTCAAAAAACGCAGTGAAACTTTCCCTGAACCAATAAAAGTTGTGTGTATTGACGCGAAAATTCAAAATTTTTTTGGCAGTTTTCGTAAGTCGATGAAAAACGAAATTTTTTAAATAAATTTTCGCGTCAATACACAACTTTGATTGATTCAGGGTCGAATTTTCACTGTGTTCATGTTTTCGTTGTAATACATACAATTTTAAAAATCGCTAACTTACATAGATATTCGGAAAGTTTATGAAACATGGAGCTTTTTTTGTTTTTACAGTAAATTCAGAATCGTTGTAGTGTTTGAGATAATTGCTTTTTTAAAATTTTTCAAAATTCGGTTAAAAATTCAAAAAAGTTTGTATATTACAACGAAAACATGTACACAGACCCAAAATTTCAAACGCAATTATCTCGAAAACTACAACGATTCAGAATATGCCATAAAAACAAAAAATGCTCCATTTTTCATGAACTTTCCGAATATCAACAAAAATGGCAAGTTTTTTCCCACTAGACTAGTCCTTTAAAGGACCAGTCTTTTCCAATTTTACCAAAAGCTTTTATGAAAAAATAATAGCGCCATCGTGTTCCTCGCATAAAAATATGGATATGCAAAAATTTTCATGACTTTTGACAACAAAATAAAAAATGATTTTTTAGCGCGGGATTGAACCCGCGCCCTTTGAGTGAGGGCCGAGCGTGTTAGCCACTCGGTCATGGGAACACCCCAAAAACCCAAGTTATGGTACTCGTTTTTAAGCGCTCAAGGAGATGAGTCGATTAGCGAAATTTTTTAAAATTTTAACCCTTGCCTCTTCACCTTTTCGGATTTTTGGGATTTGAACCCCGCCCAAAAAGCCTTTGAGGCTACAGCACATCCACTTCACCACACGTAATGTTGATAAGCGACAATAAATTTTATCTATAACTTTTGCGTTTTTTTGGCGAAAAATTTTCAAAAATCGCATGAAAATACTACTTATAGATGATTTTTGGAAACACAAATTTTTTGAAAAATTTATACCAAAAAATCCAAAAGTACGTTTTTTATTGCCTCACTCTGTACTCTTTTTGACATGAGACTTTTTGAACTATAATCGAAGATCATCTCCAAACCACATTTGGGGACAAATTTTTAGGCTTTTTTAGTGCCCACAAAACAAGTTTCGTGAGATTTATGACACTAGCCGGCGAATTTTCATCGGTACTCAATTATGCTTCTGTTACGTGTTATTGAGATTATGAGAGACATAAAGCTGTTTCACTTTTTTTATGAAGTGAAACAACCTCAAAGTCGTACACAAAATTCGTATTCAATTGGGTGATTTAGCCTCACGTGCGCCCCCCGATAATTTTTTGCCGATGATCAATTGCATTTGTATCATTTCATCCGGATTTGAGTAAATAAATTTTAAGAAGATGAAAATGAGAAGGATGTATAATTACAGGATGAGGTGCAAAAAAGGTGCATTTTTGTGATTTTTGAGGCACGAGAATTTTTTTGGGAAAAAATTTTTAGGGGTTTTTCTAGGCGGGGAAGTGATTGTGCGCATTCCCGAAGCATGGAAACACTTTCTTGACCCTGATTCAGGGAGTGGAGTTGGTGTACTGGCGAAAAAAGAAAATTTTTCGATGTTCGCGTCAATACACCAACTTCATTCCCTGAACCAGGGTCAAGATAATTTTTTGTCGGAAAATTTTCTTTTTCGCCCAGAAACCATCCATATGAAAGTAATTTTGTGCGAAGAATCGATTATGTGCATTTTCTAAGCATGAAAACGCTTTCTTGACCCTGATTCAGGGAATAGATTTAGTGGATTGACGCGAAAATCGAAAAAAATTCTTTCTTCACCCTAAAACCAACTATCTGGGGGTAATTTTATGCAGGAAATCGATTGCGCGCATTTCCGCAGCATGAAAACGCTTCCTTGACCCTGATTCAGGGAATGGAGTTGATGTACTGGCGAAAAAAGAAAATTTTTCGATTTTCGCGTCAATATACCATCTTTATTCCTTGAATCAGGATCAAGGTAAGTTTTTGTATTGAAGTGAAAATCTAAAAAATTTCTTTTTCATCCAGAAACCATCCATCTGGGGGTAATTTTTGTGCGGGAAATCAATCGCACGCATTTTCTAAGCATGAAAAATTATCTTAACCCTGATTCAGTGAATGGAGTTGGTGTATTGACGCGAAAATCGAAAATCTCTATTTTCGGGTCTAAAAAAAATTTTTTAATTCTCAAAAATCACCCTCGGGTGATCGAACCTGCGGGGGCCCAACGTTGCTTAACTTGCCGGATCGGACGGGATCACTCCTTACCAACTTTTTTAAAGGAAGTTGTAAGAATTTGGGATTTGAATGTGCTTTAATAATTTTTTTAATTTAGGTATTTCGTCAATAAGTGCTCAACTGTCGCCTCCGATAACACAAAGTTTTAAATGTCAACCAAACGGGTGCTGCGACCAACATGAATGGTGTAGATTTTGGGCCTCTATAGGCGAATGTCGAAGCAATCCCGATTGGATGACGGAGCATTGCCAACTGGCGTGTAATTCTTGTCGAGCACCGAGTATGTTTTTAAAAAGCTTATATATACGGGGTGGGCCAAAACAAAGTGGAATTTTCGTGATTTTTTCATGGATTTTGAGCTATACACGTATGTCATACTAGAGCTCGCCGAGCCGGTGATTTTTGGCCGGCTCAGCTCATCGTCTTGGCTCACGGCGCGGCTTGGAGAGCTCTACGTCATACTTCAAAAAGTGACCATGTATCAGATTTGAGTAGTAAGCCTATATGCTTTTCAAAATTTCGTGCCAATAAACAATGCGCACTTCAAACACGATTCTCTAGGCAACGAGTGAATTTTTCAATTTTTTACGAATTTTTCGATTTTTTACGAATTTGTTCAAAATTCATGAAAAAATCACGAAAATTCCACTTTTTGGCCCATCCTGTATATTAACACGAAAATTTGATGGACTTTTTTAAAACTAAGCTTTCACTTTTCGATGCGAATCAATCTTTTTGAGGATATCTGATGAAAATGCGAATTTCCGGTTTATCATTGTAATTTTTTCCTTTGTTTATTTAAAACAAACAGCTTGTCGTTACACAACTTTTTTTCTTTCTCTCCTTGTGGGTATTTTTGATTTATATCTGTACTGGACATAGTCCATTGCGCAACATGTGACTTTTTTTTGTTAGAACCACCACCCCACGAGCTATCGCATTTCTTATCTATCATCTTTTTTCCCAAAGATCTATAAAACTTTCAATAGAATTTCTCTGGATATGAGTCTTTAGGGGGTCTATTACATAATCAATTGTATAAAAAAAGTAATTGACAACAAAGTGTTGCGATTAAAAGACCAGTCCGGTCGGAAAAAAGTTGCCGTTTTGTGTTTATTCAGAAAGTTCATGAAAAATGACGCATTTTTTGTTTTTACGTCACCCTCTGAATCGTTGTAATTTTTGAGAAAATTGTGTGTGAATTTGGCGATTTTTGAAATCTGCGTATTACAACGGAAACATGACCCTGAATCAATCAAAGTTGTGTATTAACGCGAAAATTTTAAAAAATTTCGTTTTTTATCGACTTACGAAAACTGCCAAAAAAATTTTGAATTTTTGCGTCAATACACCACTTTTATTGATTCAGGGACGAAGTTCATGTTTTCGTTGTAGTACAAAAAATTTCAAAAATCGCCAACTTCAAACGCGATTCCCTCGGCAACGATTGAATTTTTCGATTTTTGACAAATTTTTACTGACAAAGGTGTAGGTTACCTCTATACACCTTTAGATTAAAGAACAGTACTCTATTCAAAAAGTTTGTGTATTACAACGAAAACATGAACAGTTTCAAACGCGATTATCTCGACAATGTAAATTTAATCATGTTTTATAAATTAAAAATTACTCCTCTAATTGTTATTTTTCACCATTTTTCTTTTTTTAGCATTTTTTACATTCTTGCTTAAATTTTTTCCTTGAAACATCGCCATTCTGTCTCACCCATCTAATTTGATTAAGCCAAAAAAAGTGAACAAAAGTTCATTGACCTCCCTTGTGAGTCATTTTCGATCATAAAACAAATTTCGAACTTCATTAACCTTGAATCAAATTCCTATTCTTGCCAAAAAAAAGTAAAACTTATTTGTGTTATGCGTGATTTCGGTTCCTCTTTTTTCTCAAGGTAACACCAATCGAACGTTGACGCGATCAGAATGAATTTAGTTCGGAGCCGTCAACAAAAAAAATTATGAAGAGCAACTTCCTGTTTTCATATGTAGCCAGCGCAGCTTATCGAAATTTCTATGGATATAAAAAAGTCTTACACAACAAAGCTGATTTCATACGCAATCGAAAGGATTTTTGGGGGGCTGATTTCAGAGTTTGGGAAAACGGGAAATCTTGTCAACATTTCAACAAAAAAAGGCATAAAGAAAAAATAAAATTTTTTGAAAAATTGCAAGTTGAAGGCAATTTTAGAGTGCGGATCTAGTCGTCTTTATTATGTTTTCGTTATAATACAAAAAATTTAAAAAATCGCCAACTTCAAACGCGATTCTCTAGACAACGATTGGAATTTTTCGATTTTTGACAAATTTTCAATTTTTGACGAAGTTTTCAAAATTTTGGAGCTACTACACAGGGAGGCCACCAAAGCGAAAAATTTTTTTTGGAAATGACCCCTCTAGGAGTAAAAACATTCGGGAAATTCAAATTTGACATTTTCGAAGCGAAAAAACGCTTTCTTGATTCAGGGAAGGCCTGTGTATTGAAGCGAAAAGTCACAAAAATCGCATTTCGTCTTTATGCAAAATTTTGGTACCTCTAGTCTAGGGAAGTTATAGTCATTTTTAGAAAAATGGGGGCAACAAATCCCCAAAAAGGGGGCAAACTTCTTCAAAAAGGGGACAATTTTTTCAAATTCACTAAAGGGTTTTTTTAATTTTTGAGGAATTTTTCGATTTTTGACAAATTTTTCAATTTTTGTCGATTTTTGTTTTTGACGAATTTTTCCCCTCCACCTTTGGCGCCACCCCATTTGTCCCACGTTATACAGTTGCCCCACGAACTTGCCCCACGTTATAAGTTACAACGTGGGGCAAGTTGGTGGGGCAACTGTATAACGTGGGACAAATGTCCGTGGGGGCAAATGGGGTGGCGCCCCCCCCCCTTCAACAAGTTCTTTTTCATTTTACCATTTTCTTGAAAAAGTTGATTATTTTTCAAATAACTTTCTAAAAAGTTTATAAACGAAAATTTTATTCATGTCATTTGAGTCTATTTTGGTCATTCATTTAGTGGGCGCTTCAAAATATTAGATTACAACAAATTGAAAAAACAACTTTTTTCTTCAAAGTTTCACATTCCAGCAACAAGATGGACTCCAAAAAAATAACGTTCTAATTAAACAGTTTAATGGGGGGAAAAACTAGTCTTTTTGATTTTGAACCTTGTTCTTGTGACAAATTTTGATGTGATGGATTGTTGATAAACAGGCATTACACAAATGGCCACAAATAAATTTTTATTAAGAAAAACAAATAAAAATATTTTAAACAAAACAAAATTTTTCAATCGAAAAAATTAATGAAAAAAAATTTTTTCGAATTTTTAAATTTTTGTCTTCGAAAAATCGAAAAAATTAGAAAACCCCTTAGACCGTCGGTTTTCCAGCGAAAATCCGAATTTTTTCATTTTCGCTTCAATACACCCACCTTCTTCCCTGAATCAGGGACAGGAAAGCATGTTCAAGATTCGGCAATGCGTGCAATCGATTCCTGACCTACAAAAAACCCTAGGTCCGGTTTTCCAGAGAAAATACGAATTTTTTCATTTTCGCTTCAATACACCCACCTTCTTCCCTGAATCAGGGACAGGAAAGCATGTTCAAGGTTCAGCAGTCAATTCCCCGCCTAGAAAAACCTCTAGATCCGGTTTTCCGGTGAAAATCCAAATTTTTTCATTTTCGCTTCAATACACCCATCCCTTTCCCTGAATCAGGGACAGGGAAGCATGTTCAAGGTTCGGCAATGTGAGCAATCGATTCCTGACCTATAAAAAACCCTGAGGGAGTCAATTTCGCACAGATTCGACAAACACAAAAAGCTCCGAGTTTCAAAGAAATTCTTTTTTTTAAAAATTAATTCGCTTTCATAAAAACTATTCTTTCTAATCACTGTAAATTTTTGCTTCTTCTTCTTTCTCATTCGTTAAAAAATGATCATGTCATGATGAATATGCTAATAACACAAAAATGTGTGTAATATATTCGAATTTTTCAATTTTTTCGAATTTTGTTCAATCGAAAAAATTGAATTGGTGTCGCCAGTGCGAAAAAAATTCGAAGAAAATTTATTCAATTTTTTTCGAATTTTTCAATTTTTTCGAGTTTTTTCAATTTCGCCTTCGAAAAAAATTCAAAAAAATTCTTTTCGAATTGACTACTTATGGTGTATGCCTACGCTTCCACATTTATCAACACAAAAAAGCTCCGAAAGAAATTCCTTTTTAAAAAAAATTAATTCGCTTTCATAAAAACAGGTCTTTCTAAACACTGTAAATTTTTGCTTCTTCTTATTCTTGAAAAAATGATCATGTCATGATGAATATGCTAATAACACAAAAGTATCTGTGTAATATATATTAGCATGTATTTGTACACAAACGTATAAACAAACATTCTTGAGTTTGCAAACCAACTCACACATGACCATTTTGTGGTGTCGCCAGTATCATCCTTCAACCTTGTTGCTGTCTTTATTTATGTATTGCGTGTGTCGGCGGAAGCAAGAAATAGATAGATAGCTTCGGGGTTGTTTGACCCCAACGAAAAGAGATGATTTCTGGTTTCGTGAGGGGTGTTCAACTTGAAAAAATGAGAAAAATTGTTGGAGCAAATTTAAGTATATACAAATAAGGAGTGAAATTTCCCGCACTTTTGAAGAAAAAAAAGTTATTGAAAAAAGTTTTGAATGCACTCAACAATTTGAAGTATGCAATTGATATGCAAAAATTTTTTGAGTTCAGTGATCATGAAAAAATTGGAAAAATCAAAAAAATTCGAAAAAATTGGAAAAATTCGAAAAAAATCGAAAAAATTGAAAAAATCGAATGTTATTAAAAGTGAAATTTTTAGGAATGCCACCACCCCGGCAACCACCACCATCACCCCGACAACCACCACCATCACCACCCACACGAACTTTCACACCCAGCTCAACTTTCCAGCAATCCCGATTCACCCAGCCAACACGATTTTCCCAGACCCCAACGACAAGATTCCAGACACCATTCTCCACCACCAGACAGCAAACGTTCCAAACGCCTCAACAAACTCGATTCTCATCCACATCCGGGTCGTCCGCCTCAACCAGGCCATTTTCGAGCTCTTCATTTTCATCATCCGCTTCGACAAGGCCATTTTCGTCGACTTTCCAACAAAGTTCAGCACCTTCAACTTTTTCGACTTCCAGAGGCACTTCACCATTTACGACATCTGGGTTTACTGGCACAACTGGGTTTACTGGCTCGAGTGGGTCAACAGCTGGGTTTACTGGGTCTACGGGTAATACAGGATCTTCATTGTTTACAACGACTAGAGGTGGTGGTGGTGTTTTGGGCAAAGATTGCCCAGCAATTGCCCAAAATCCGGAGAATGCGGCTGAAGCACTCAAAGCTAGTGGGTTGATCAACCCGATTGAAGATGTTTCGTCAAGGGTGTTGTTGTCTATTGATGATATTACGAGGGCTGTTTCGACTGGATGTGTACCACAGGTAGGTAGTAACCCTTTCTATGGCGAGATAGAGAAAAGTGTCGGAGCTATTACACAATGGGGGGGGGGGTCATCCACATGAAAATTTTTTTCTAGAAATGACCTCTCTAGGGGGTAAAAACATGCGGGGAATTCGAATTTGACAAAAACGCTTCCTTGATTCAGGGAAGGCCTGTGTATTAAAGCGAAAAGTAAAAAAAATCGCATTTAAAAAATTTTTCTTTCGAATTTTTTCAGTTTTTTTCGAAGGAAAAAATTGAAAAAACTCGAAAAAATTCAAAAATTTTTTTTAATTTTTCGAATTTTTTTATAAACGATAAAATTCTTGTACTAACTTGAAACATGTTTTCATTTTTTGTTACATTTTTGCTAATAAAAATGATGAATTGCGTCTAATAAAAATATTTTTTAAGCTGTCGACGACGGACTGTGAGCGATCGTTGTGTTATCATCTATCATATCGATCATTCGATGGAACATGCAATAATTTGGGCAAGCCATTATTGGGCGCGGCTTTCAGACAATATATTAGGTGAGTGAATAATTTTTAAAAGAAAAAAATATTCAAAGTTAATATTTTATGTTTATAACATGAACCGGAGCAAGTTCCCCTGGTTGCCGCCACTTAATATTGACTAAACTCGGCAAAAAATTTTTTATTTTCTTCCGAAAATTACCCATTTAGGGGTAGTTTTATGAGGAAAATCGATCCCGCAAGCTGAAAACCGCAGAAAAATCGTGAAAATTCGATTTGCTCGAGAAATGGAAAATGTTAGCGACCACGAAGGGATGCATGGGGGGGGGGGAAGGATATTTGTTCATTCCTCAAGAAAA
>OZJO01000519.1:0-12497 GCA_900406225.1 Acrobeloides nanus | reverse complement strand
ATGGGGGGGGGGAGAGAGGGAGGGTCATCCACATGAAAAATTTTTTTTTCTAGAAATGATCCTTGTAGGGGTAAAAACATGTGGAGAATTCGAATTTGACAAAAACGCTTCCCTGATTCAGGGAAGACCTGTGTATTGAAGCGAAAAGTTGCAAAAATCGCATTTAAAAAATTTTTCTTTCGAATTTTTTCAGTTTTTTTGAAGGAAAAAATTGAAAAAACTCGAAAAAATTCAAAAATTTTTTTTTAATTTTTCGAATTTTTTTATAAACGATAAAATTCTTGTACTAACTAGAAACATGTTTTCATTTTTTGTTACATTTTTGCTAATAAAAATGATGAATTGCGTCTAATAAAAATATTTTTTAAGCTGTCGACGACGGACTGTGAGCGATCGTTGTGTTATCACCTGTCATATCGATCATTCGATGGAACATGCAATAATTTGGGCAAGCCATTATTGGGCGCGGCTTTCAGACAATATATTAGGTGGGTGAATAATTTTTAAAAGAAAAAATATTCAAAGTCAAGATTTTATGTTTATAACATGAACCGGAGCAAGCTCCCCTGGTTGCCGCCACTTTAACGTTGACTAAACTCGGCAAAAAATTGTTTTATTTTCACCCGGAAATTACCCATTTAGGGGGTAATTTTATGCGAAAAATTGATTGCCGCACTCCCGCAACCTGAAAACTGCAGAAAAATCGTGAAAATTCGATTTTCTCGAGAAATGAAAAATGTTAGCGACCACGCAGGGATGCATGGGGAGGATATTTGTTCATTTCTAGAGAAAATTGAATTTTCACCATTTTTTGCGGTTTTCAGGTTGCGGGAATGCGCGCAATTGATTTTTCGCATAAAATTACCCCTAAATGGGTAATTTCCGGAAGAAAATAAAATTTTTGCCGAGTTTAGTCAACGTTAAGTGGCGGCAACCAAGGGAACTTGCTCCCATAAGCATTAAAAACCATATGGGAAACAATTTTTAAAATCAAATTTTATAATATTTGTTCCTATTTTTGACGAACTTTTCAATTTTTACGATTTTTTCAATTTTTGACAAATTTGTCAAATTTTGAGGAATTTTTCAAATGTTTCGATTTTGACGATTTTTGACGAATTTTTCAATTTTTCGAAAACAATACCACCGTTATATACTTTCAAAAAATTTCGAAATAGCTAATTTGAAATAGCGAAAAGTGAAAATTGCCCACTTAATCTTATTAATTTTTCTGCGCAGTGAAAAAAATTGAGTGGAATGACGAAGAGGAACAAGAAAAATTCGTGTTTTTCCTCTATACATTGTCGGCTTATAGAGATGTAAGGAAATTCCTCTTAGATTGGAACATTTGATAAGCTTCTAGAAAAACCGATGTTCCACAATTTCAGGCAATATTCAAATTTTTTGAGACTCATTTTTCTAAAGTTATGGAATGTTTGTGTGTGACATTTCAACACATTTTGCCGACAGTGTCTAGAACCAAAATCGAGATTGTAATCTGAAACTATTACTTTAAAAAATATTAACATATTTTTAAGTATAGTCAAACCTTTATATAACAACACCCCCAGGGACGGAGTCTCGTTATATCGAATCGAACTGGGGTGTGGGAGGGGATGTCATTAAGTCAAATTTTTCTAGAAAAATATATTAAATTCGTTATAAATGAAGTAAAAAGTGTCAAAGTACACTATTTTTTCGAAAAAAATTGAAAAAAATTTTTTCGAATTTTTTCAACTTTTTTGAGGAAAAAATTGAACAAAATTTTTTCGAATTTTTCAATTTTTTCCAATTTTTTCAGTTTCGATTCTCCGCATAAAATTAGCCCTAATAGGATCATTTTTGAAAACATTTTCGGATCGAAAAAACATGAAAAAATCACCCAAATTCCGGTTTTTTTGGATACACCTTGCACTAATTCAATTGTTGTGTTAACCTCAAATTCATGTCTCACGATAGCCATAAAATAAAAAATGTGGTTTTTACTGTTCCGCCGATCGAATTTACAACGTTTTTGGTGGTTAGTTTTACTACGCATGCCACATAAAAAAATCAATTTTTTTACAAATTATCTTGTCAGTTGATCCTTTTTGTTTTGGTTCCACTTGCTTTGTCCGTGTTTACATTCCGAAAATCATGTCTGAAGACCAAACTTTACTAAATTTATCGCCTTATTGAAGAGAAACAATTCAAGGAAAAAACAAACTTGTCACGATTTTGGCATGTTGTAAATAAAAATCAGCTGATAATTCAACCGAAAGTGGATGTCTTTTTGAATGAGTAGTGGAACGGACGAAAATTGATTGTACTTTAAATGTTGTACAACATAAAAATGAATTTACAAAAATATTGAATTTTGGTCACGTTTTAGACAAAAATTTTCCATCCAAAAATACCCCCCCTCCCCCCACCGTGGCGGGCCTACAACCCGCGTGCTGTTAGTGGGCCGCAAAATTTTTTGTGTCTGGATTCATTTTGGCCTGCGGGTGATGGCAGAGTAAACAATTAAAAAAAGACCTTTCTAGGGGTAATTTTATGCAAAAAATCGACTGCACGCATTGAAAAAATTCGAAAAACTTGAAAAAAAATTTTCGAACTTTTTCATTCCCGAAGCTTGAAAATGCTTCTTTGAACTGAATCAGGGGATCGGAGTGTGTGTATTAAAGCGAAAATATAAAAAATTTTCAATTTTTCTTCTGAAAAACATCGTTTTAGGAGAAATTCTATGCGAAAAATCGATTGTGTGCATTCCCGAAACTTGAAAATGCTTCCCTAACCCTAATTCAGGGAAATAAGAGTATGCATTGAAGCGAAAATTAAATGATGTTCAGGCTTCGGAAGTACGCACAATCGATTTCTCGATAAAATTTCCCCTAGAATGATATTTTTCAGAAGGAAAATCGAAAATTTTTATATTTTCGCTTCAATGCGCACTCTTATTTCCCTGAATCAAGGCCAGGGAAGCATTTTCAAGCTTCGAAAGTACGCGAAATCGATTTTTTACATAAAATTTCCCCTAGAAAGGTCTTTAAAAAAATTTCTACCCGGCCATAAAGCCCTTTTTGGGGAAGTGCCTCATAGAACTCGATACTTAGAGATAACGTGTCTTAAAAACTTGAAAAATTTTGAAAAAATCGCAAAAATTATTTTTTGCACACCATGTAAAAATTAAAACAAAAACAATTGTAGGCACTTGCCATCAGAATATGATGACCACATTGCTGAACCAGTTTGTAAGTTTTTTTTGAAACCTTTTTGTATGGCTGGGAGTAGAGGTGTATGCCTGGTCCAGCCTGGTCTAGGCCAGGCTGGACGTAGAAAAAGAGGCTAGCATTAAAAGGCTTTTATCAAGACTTCCATATAAAGAACTTGAAGTGAGATTAAAAAAGAGGAAAAGACCGGGCTGATCGACAGTTGCTTGATCTCGCTTCAAAATGGAGCTGATTCAGACCATAGAGCCGGCCTGGTGCGGGCCGACAATAGTGATCAGTCCAGCCAGGCTGGTCCCAGGGCCGACCTGGCTCGTGCACACCTCTATAGGGATGTACATAACCCCAGTTTAGCTACACCCGGCCAGATTTTTGGTATCCTATTTTATTTGTTCTGCAGAATTCGTTTTAGACAAGATTTTTTAGCGAATATCAGAAAAACGCGACCATCACCCAGAGAAGCAAGTCGAGCTTTATTGGCCAGTTCCCAAGTTGTCACCCATGACAAATACAACTCATTGGTGATGCAATGGGGCCAATTTATGTCCCATGATATGGCCAAAACTACTCTACAGCCCACGGCTAACTGCCCCACGTGCTCGCCTGTGCCTAGCAAATGTATTCCAGTGGGAATTGACTCTAAAGATCCGAATACACTGTATGCAAATGAAACAAAATGAAACGTGGATCCTTATATAGCTTTTTTGATGCATCCCTGCGTGGTTGTATGGCGGGAAAATCAGGATTAGTACTAACTAGTAGTAGTTAGTAGTCAGGGTTGTTCTAATCCTTATTAGTAGTACTAATCCTTATTTTCCCGTTATACGACCACGCAGGGATGCATCAAAAAAGCTATATCCACGTTTCTTATGCAAATTTTAGCTTCAAAGAACGCGGCTGTTTGAAAATCTCACGGTCGGCACCAATTTGTGGCACTGGCTCATCTTCCCCACGAGAACAGCTCAATGAAAATACCGGCTTCGTGGACGCCTCGATGATTTATGGTTCATCTACGAAAGATTTGCACAAGTTCCGTGACGGAAGGACGGGATTCTTGAAAATGGATCGATTTAATGAAATGATGGTGTTGCCATTTGATCATAGTAAATGCACGGCTGCGGCTACGTGTAAGGCAACGTTCGTCGCTGGAGATATCAGGGCTAACTTGTTTATTGGACTGTCTTCGTTGCATATTATGTTTGCGAGAGAGCATAATAGGTATATAGTTAATAATATTTTTTGAAAATTCAGTGACCCCTCAGTTGTTATTCGAAGGGTTCCATGGTTCGGTGGTACTGGGCTTGTCTCAGGCGCCCTTCAAGGCTGGTTCAAACCCCGCTTGAGGCCAAAAGATTTTGCCTAGTAGTAGCGTCTCTTCGGATGGCTCTCTAGAGCCATCCGAAGAGACGTTACTACTTTAAATTCTAACGCTTGCATATAGTGTTGCCCATGGCCAAATCCCTTGTTTACACAAAATCTGCCACTAAAACATCGTGTTTTTAAAAAATTTGTTGATGTCTGGCTTTTCGCTTCAATACATTTTCCCTGAATCAATGTGTAAAGTGCAGAAGTTTTTCGAGTATACATGCTCTTAAAATTTATATATATATATATTAAAGTCTATCTTTAGATTGGCCACAGCCCTTCAATCCTTAAATCCGGCATGGAGTGGTGATAGACTTTTCCAAGAAGCCAGAAAAATCGTTGGTGCTGAAGTCCATGCTATTTTGTACAAAGAATTTTTGCCAAAAATTCTTGGTTCAGCGTTTGACACGGTGATTGGCCCATATAAGGGTTATGACCCTAATGTTGACCCCACAATTTCCAATGAATTCACAACCTCTGGCTATCGTTTTGGTCATGGAATGTTAATGGTAATTTTGCATAAGCCCTATCAAACATGGGCAAGAGGGTAGGGTGAGAAATCGAAAAGCGAAATACCCTGAATCAGGGTCGTTGAAACGTTTTCAAGATTAAGATAGATCGAACCATTCCATGCACAAGTGTGATCCTTTTCGCTTCAATACAATCTTGTTTAAAGCCTTTCACAGAATTAATATAGTCGAAATTTTTTTGGCTACCACAGAACTTTATATTGAATCAGGCAACGTGTATATTGAAACGAAAAGAAACTTGGATCCTTATATAGCTTTTTTGATGCATCCCTGCGTGGTCGTATAGCGGGAAAATCAGGATTAGTTAGTGCTAGTCTTTATTTTCCCACCATACGACCACGCAGGGATGCATCAAAAAAACTTTAAAGTTTTTTTATGCATCCCTGTGTGGTCGTATGGTGGGAAAAATAAGGATTAGTACTAACTAGTATTAGTAGTTGCAGTTAGTAGGTGGATCCTTATAAAACTTTTTTGATGCATCCCTGCGTGGTCGTATGGTGGGAAAATAAAGACTAGCACTAACTAATCCTGATTTTCCCGCCATACAACCACGCAGAGATGCATCAAAAAAGCTATATAAGAATTCACCTACTAACTACTAATACTAATTAGTACTAATCCTGATTTTCCCGTCATACGACCACGCAGGGATGCATCAAAAAAGCTATATAAGGATCCACGTTTCTTTTCGTTTCAATGTACACGTTGTCTGATTCAATATAAAGTTTCGTGGTAGCAAAAAAAATTTCGGCTATAGGATTTCCGAGTATTTCTAACCCTGAATACTCCTTCGGCATTTCTGGAGCTATATTTAACCCCCAAAATTTTCCCCTGAATCAGGGTCAGTGAAGCGTTTTCAAGTTGAAGAAGTTCGCGCAATCGAATTTTGCACAGAAAAAAACAAACTTTTTATAGGAAAAGTACCCACGATTGGATGAAAATGGCAACGATGTTTCGACTGGCGATTTTACTTTTGGCGAGGGAGTTTTCAAATCCAATAAAATTTTATTCGAAGGCGGGATTGACCCTATTGTAAGAGGTTTTTGGTCAACCCCAGTCAAAAGACCTCATCGAATGACTCCTGCTGTTACTGAGAGCATGTTTGGAAGGTATCAAATTTGGATTCAAAATTTTAGAGCTACTATAGGGGGCTATTCACGTGAAAAAATTTTCAAGAAATTTTTTCTGAAATGCCTCCTCTAGGAGTAAAAACATGGGAATCTGAATTTGACATTTCCGAAGAGAAAAAACGCTTCTCTGATTCAGAGAAGGCCTGTGTATTGAAGCAAAAAATCGCAAAAATTGAATTTTCGCGACTTTTCGCTTCAATACACAGGCCTTCCCTGAATTAGGGAAGCGTTTTTTCGCTTCGAAAATGTCAAATTCGGATTCCCCGCATGTTTTTACCCCTAGAGGGGTCATTTCCAGAAAAATTTTTGAAATTTTTTCACGTGGATGGCTCCCCCTCCCCATTGTGTAGTAGCTCCAAAAATTCAATTTGTAGCACCGATCTCGGCTCATTGAACATTCAAAGAGGCAGAGAGCATGGCATCCCATCCTACAACAAATGGCGACAATTTTGTGGCTCTCCTCCAGCTAAAACCTTTGATGATCTTGCGGATAAAATGCTGGATTCTTCTATTAGAGACGAGCTTAAGAAACATTATCCATCGCCTGGTAAATTTCTTTAAAGGACCAGTCCAGTGGGAAAAAGTTGCCAATTTTTGTTGATATTCGGAAAATTCGTAAAAAATGGAGCGTTTTTTGTTTTTACGGCATGTTCTGAATCGTTGTAGTTTTCGAGATAATTGCGTTTGAAATTTGAATTTGCGTTTTGTTTGCATGTTTTCGTTGTAATACACAAACTTTTTAAAAATTTTTATGAAAATTTGTTCAATTTTTGACGAATTTTTCAATTTTTTTATGAATTTTTTAGATGACATGGATTTATATGTTGGCGCTATGGTGGAAGATCCAGTCGTTGGAGGCCTAGTTGGCTCAACACTAGCTTGTATTATTGGAGATCAATTTAAGAGGACTAGAGATGGTGATAGGTAAAAAAAATCACAACTGCCCCAAAAAAATTTACTCTATTTGTAGATTCTACTTTGAAAACAAAGGCATCTTCACCCCAGCTCAACTGGCAGAACTCCACAAGATCACACTTTCCAGAATCCTTTGCGACAATGGTGACCGCATAACGAAGGTGCCAAAAGACTCCTTCTTATTACCTCAAGCCCCAGGAAACAGTATCGTGCCCTGTACTTCATTACCCAGTATTGATTTATCCAAATGGCGGGATTAATTTTTGTTCTTGTGTAAGTAACTGTATTGTTAGGTTGTTAAGAAATGTACCAAAATTTTGTTGTTCAGTTCAAAAATTTCTCTGTTTATTTTTTTCAACGTTTTCGTACAGAAAATTTTCGGTTTTTTTTGTCATGATTTCATTTCTCCTTATTATCTCTTATTGTCTATGTCGGTGCATTTATTACATTTTAAAGAATTGTTTCGGTTGCCTGATTTCTTCCTGCGGAGTTTTTTTCCCAACCCGGGTTTTGAGTGCGCATGGCTGAATGTCTAGGACGCTGGACATTCATGTTATTCGTACAGGTTCGATCCACCAGGGTGGCAAAAACTAAAGTCTTAGTAGTATCGCAAATTTTCCTGAATTTCAAGATTTAAGCGTGAAACGATTTTCAAAACATTGCCACAAACCTGCGATTCGGAAGCAAACAAGGTTTTCCTGATCCTGATTCAGGGAAGGGGTGGGTTATTGAAGCGAAAATGAGCCCAAATTCGATTTTTTTCATGAAAACAGGGCCACAAATCCCCATTTTTCGAAAAACCGTTGGGATGAAGTCCGGCAACAAAATTGATGCTGTTAAAAATTTTGAGAATTTTTTTAATTGAAATTGAATTGTTGTACATATCATCCAGTTGTTCCATATTTTCGATTTGAGTTACTTTTTGTGTGTTATAATTTCTTGTTAGAAAGAATAAGACAAGTTTGGACAAAAAATCTACAATAAACAAACTTCACATTGAACTTTTTTGTCTCCCTGACCCTGATTCAGGGAAGGGGTGGGTGTATTGAAGCGAAAATGAACCAAAACTCGAATTTTCGCATGAAAACCAGCGGTCTAGAGGTTTTCTGTCTGGGATAATTTTTTGTAAAATTTATATTCTTTCTAACAAATGAAAAAGCTGCCATACTTGCTCAAGAATTATCAGTGATTTTTATCTATTCTATTTTTTACTTTCAAATTTTATGCTTCAACAAATTTGTATCTATAAAGAAGTTTATTACAAAAAGTGACCATTTGGTCATCGACCATAATAGATATGCGAATTTGAGCACGATTTAGTTTGTTCATGGTGACAATGGAGACATGTCTCTATTCATCCAAAATTCGCATATTTATGATCAGTGTCCAAATGGTCACTTTTTGTAACTTTAAGCATCACTATTACAAAATACTTGAAAAAAAATTGAATTTTTGAAAAAAAACGCAGTTTGAAACTGCTATATGGACTGCGCAACGCAGTTTCAAATTGACTGCGCAGTTGATGCACATGACTGGTCGGTATAGATTGAAATTCATATTACTATTTAAGTTAATTTAAAAAGTGGAACCCAAAAATCTGAGTTTCCAATTTGTTTCAAGTGGCTTCTCACTTTCATAACGAAAGGATCGTAAAGTGGGACTCTTTTTTGCGTGGCGCTTTGTCCGAGGGCAAAAGAAACACCCTTCACGCGAACCGGGCAAGAACTCGGGTATTGGTTTGGAAAAATTGGTCAAAATCGAAAAAAATTTCCATTTTTACATAAAAAATGCCTATTTTTTAAAGAAAAAAAGTTGATCATGATCACGGTAGGGAGGGGGGGGGGGGGGGGGGGGGGGGTAAGCCCGTGATCATGTTTGATCACAGAGAGTGGGTCTAAAAATGTTAAAAATTTGATCACGTGATATGTGAATGACCCCTTATGCCAAAGCTTGTGATAAACGATCCAACACTACACGCAGAAGGAAAGAACTTGTATGTTATCCCAAGATTGGCTACATTACAACTCGAAGTAGCGATAAAAGACTTAATCGCAGTAAATAAAATAGAGATGAACTCATGCGAACTCCAAATTGAAAACGTCGATGGTTGTTACAAGTTCTTTCCTTCTGCGTCTAATATTGAATCGTTTATCACAAGCTTTGGCATGAGCATCTCTAGTTCCTTAAAAACTGCCCTAAGATCTTCGTTTTTTACAGTTACAGTTGGCCACCTTTTGTGCTATAGCTATGATACAGGTGCACTGGTTTTCTATTCATGCGAAACAGACTTCGGCAGCACTATAGCTCGGATTGCGGAGAACGTGGCACTTTGTTCTGGATAGGGGAAAGTGGTGATTTTTTTCGCGCCAAATTTTTCCGCTACGCAAAATTTTGGTGCGCAAAAATTTTAAGCGCCCATCAAAATTTTTTTACGCATTGCGCGTCCCACTCCTCCCTTATCCGTCTATGCCTCTAGCTACGGATCTGTACCGACAGATTTTTGTAAGAATCTAGTATTATGTGTGGAAAAAAGCTTGTACATACTAGTAAAGTAAACATTATCCAAAGGTGTTATTGATGATTCATCGTTTCCGTTTATTTCACAACTTCTTAGTTTATCATGCACAGCCATTTTTGCGAATGACTTTATTTGTCTTTCTATATCGATTTTTTTTAGCTTATGCAAGCTTTGATACTTTTTTAAAATAAATTTTTCTATAAACACCGAATTCTAGGATGGCAAATCATAGAACATTTGTACAGACTAATATTCTTCCTAATGCCAACCCATTTTCCCCTCAAAATTGTTTGGATCAAGAATCGCATATAAAGCCTCGAACTGATGCCGAATACACGCTTACCAAAGCTAAAGAAATTTTGGATAAAATTTCACCATCCACTTTTGATGAATACGCCATGGAATTTCTTGAGCTTCAACTTTGTACTAAAGAAGGTCTTAAAGTTGTTGATTATATTTTTGATCAAGTACTCAAAAATCCCGATTTATGTGCGACTTATGCAAATTTATGTAAATGGCAAGTTAACGAAGAAAATTCTTTCCGAAAAATTCTTAATTCAAAGTGCCAAAGCATTTTCCAGCAAGGTAGGAAGAATATCACAGATGAATCGATTGTTCATTTGGAAACTGAAATTTCTCGCCATTCTGAAGGTAAAACGAAGGATCTACTAGAGGAGGCTTTACTTGCATTGAAAGAGAAGGCTACACGGAACATGTTGTGCTATTTAAAGTTAGTTTGTATCAATGAGCCATAAGCTGACAAGGGACGTTTTAGACATGTAATCGATTTTTTTTCTAATTTTGGCAGGAAGCTGTTGCGCATACTTTGGGGCCATCCTTAAATTACGTTTGCAAAAAGTTGAATTTTGGATCCCCCTCCCTACCGTTAGCATTTTTCCTTAGAAAGATCTTAAAATTTTAATGTAGCGTTAGATTTTCATATACCCCCCCCCCCTCCCCCTAACAACAAACGTAATTTAAGGATGACCCCTTTACTTGTTATAAATATGTTTTGGGTTTGGGTATCTGAAGCTTCTTGGAGAGATATTGGCACGAAAACTTTATACAATTACAACTTGATTAAATTTGAACATCTCAAAATAATTGCAAGGATGGTCGAGTGGCAAGTGACTCGCCTGACAGTCAAAAGACGTCTGGTTCGATTCCCTTGTGCGTCAAAGTTGTAATTGTATAAGATTTTCGTGCTAATATCTCCGCAACGAAGCTTCAGGCACCTAAACCAAAAACATATTTATAACAAGTAAAGTATGCCCCCTCCTGCCCAAATTAGAAAAAAAATCGATTTTACATGCCTAAAACGTCCCTTGTTAGCTGGAGGAAGAGGCGAGTACATGGGTCCAAAGATTGCTAAAAAAATTGTCGAAGAGCTAAAAATTACAAAAAGGGTGACCAACTTTTGGAAGTAGGCGATCAACTTTTGAAAGTAAATTCTAATTTGTTAACCCTCCGGAAACACATAGGGTGTCCCTAAAGTTCGTGTACACCCTAAGTAATTTGCATGAGAATTTTCTTCGTGACAGAAAACTTTTCACAAAAAGTGATGTTCTACAAAGTTGTTCGTCGTGATCTCAAAAACAACTTTGTAGAACATCATTTTTATGAAAAGTTTTCTGTCATGAAGAAAATTCTCATGAAATTAATTAGGGTGTACACGAACTGTAGGGACACACGTATTTAAAAACAAAATTGCATGAAAAATTAAACGAGTTTGTGTATTGAAGTGAAGGGATTGACACCATTCGAACTAGTCTCAACCTCTCCGATTTCGGATGGACCCCTTTCTTAAAGGGGGAGTAATGGCGTATTCTCGAAAAACGCGAAAAAAATTTTTTTCTAAAAAGGACCTTTCTAGGTCTAATTTTATGCGGGGAATTGATTGCGCGCATTATCGAAGCGTAAAATCCTTCCTTGACCCTGGTTCAGGGAAAAAAGTTGGTTTTTTGAACCAAAAACTGCCATTTTCGATGTCTAGACGTCGTTTTCATGTGTCGAAAATATGCGCAATCGATTTTTCGCCTAGAAATTACTCTAAAAAAGTCGGTTTTTAGAATAAAATCGGAAAAAATTTTCGCGTCGAAACACAGTTCTACCCTGATTTTCAGGGTAAAACTTAATTTTTCACGCTTCGAAAATGCGCACAATCGATTTTTTGCCTAGAAATTACTCTAAAAAGTCGGTTTTTAGAATAAAATCGGAAATTTTTTTCGATTTTTCGAGAATACGCTATATATGTTACGCCCCCCTTTAATCAGAACCTGGATTGATATATTATAGTCCGTTTCAGCTCCAACTATAAAAAAAGCTGGACTCAAAATTCAAAATCCGAAGTCGGCATCCTGTCCGATCTGGCAAGTTAAGCAACGTTGAGCCGAATGGACTATCGTAAGTTCGATCCTCATCCGCTCCCTTGTGTCCGAATTCAAAAATTTTTTTGCATATGTGTATTTTTTTCAAAAAACAACCCATATTTATGTAAGGAACACGTTGGTACAGTTATTTTTTCAACAAAAAAAACTTATGAAAACGCTATTTTTAACAACTTTTTTTTACGAAATTAGGTGTTAAAAAGTTGAAAAAAATCATGTTTTCATAAGGTTTTTCGAACAAAATAACTTTCCTAACGTGTTTCTCACATCAAAATACAACCCATATGCAAATTTTGGAGCTGTATGGCCTGGGGGGGGCGCACTTAACGTGACTTCAAAGGCCTAAGTAGAAAAACGTTAAAAATTTTTATAGAAACACACCCCCTAGGGGTAAAAATTGACGCGGAACACGCTGGTGCTATTATTTTCACTCCAAAATCTTC
>OZJO01000518.1:0-30997 GCA_900406225.1 Acrobeloides nanus | reverse complement strand
AGACTATTCATCATGGAAGCAAGAAGATGATTTTTTAGATTTTGAAGGTGCTGAAATGTATCAAGGTATGCATCAAAACAGTTAAGCATATTTAGCGCAGACCCCGGCTGCGCACCTCTGTGTTTGTTTCATAATCTAGGATACCTCAAAAAACGTTTTTCCGGTATAGTTTTTGCTGGTAAAAGTTTACAAAAAGTTGAATATTTGGGAGGGGTGTAAGGGGGGGGGGTGGAAGTTCTCGAGGTCCCCCTCCCAGGACTGCAATAGCACATGTTCACGGGCCGGAACCGGAACAGCAGGAGTTTATTGTTGTGTTACATAAGTCGGAACTGGAATTTGGAAGTAAAAACGTCCGAATTCCGGTGCCGAAAGTGGAAAATTTGACCGAATCGGGACCGGAAGTTTTTACTTTCGAATTCCGGATCCAACTTACGACTCCGGGATTCGGTTCTAATTTCCGAAACACTGCAAAAGGCCCCAGGATACAGAACGGAACACGGAAAAAATAACCAGAACGGAACAAAACACTTGAATTTCCTTTGATCCTCACTTGGGACACCTTATGTTTTTTCTAAAATTCCAACATTTTGGGCAAAAACATGAGGGTGAACAAGGTGATTTATTGCAAACATTCCCTTTTCCTCAACAGGTTGTATTCCATACTACACCACCAAACCCTCAGCTAAAACGAATAATTTATTGCTTAGGAACCTTTCTCGGAAAAGCCTCACTTGGGACACCATTAGTTTGGTCGACAAATGATTCTCAAGACATTCGCTATCAGCCTTATAACAACTATGGTCCTGATTATTGGATAGTCGAGTTTAAAATGAATTGTACACAACTTCCAAGTGGCTGGTTTGAGTTAAAGGTTTATCATGGATAAAAATCTTTTTTTTTCAAAAATCTTTAGGGTTATGAAAATGGAAATATCGGATGGGAGCAAAACATCGCTCAAACAAATTGCAGTGGAAATGTTGGAGGCCAACCTCCCTTCAAATCCATTAATCACATAGCTAAATGTGGATATGTTAACATATTTAAATGGAGTCAAAATAATTGTATCATAAATAGTTCATAAAAAATTATGTTATAATAATAAAATATAACAGACTTGCACAAATTGAGCATTCTTCAATTGGTTCAATGAGTTGTTTTACCATTTTTTGATATGACCATTTTCGGGTAATATTTGGCCGAATAAAGCTATACAGTAAACCTCTATATAAGCGCCCCCCTCCCTCCTACATTTCGATATAAGTGCCCTCCCCCGAAAAAATTTCCAACGAATGCAATCGTCGGAAATTTTCAACGCATTCACAACGAATAGTGCGGTTTAACGTTAAAATAGTTCTGTCAGCTAGCGTTGATTTCCAACGATTTCCGATAAATAACGTTGTTTAGCACGGACCCTAATCACGACTGATCAAAGAGCTGCATTTTTCTCCAAACCATTTTTTCTCATTATGGGACTCCGTGTGTGGCCTCAATTTGAAGTAAAGCGATATTTATGTTTAAAATTGTTCAATTTTTTTTGTACTGGGTTATGGCAAAAATCTTATTTATCAAAAAGTATACATTTTAAGTAAATTTCGTTATTTTTAAGAAAAATAATTTATTTTTGTTTCCTTTTTATACTTTTTGTGAAAAACTTTCACATCGAAAAAATCTTTTAAAATAATTGTTCTTTTTAAACGATTTTTTGCATATTCGTCTAACCTCTAGTTCTAGTTTTATGGTGTCCGAATTTTCCAAATAAAGCCTCTTAAAAAACGATAAAAAATATATAAGATTTGTAGCATTTGCATTTTTCAAGTCATTCTTTTAAAACGAAAGTGACAGGATCTTTAAAAACAGGCTGTCGGTCTGCACCAGAGATCATTTATATAAAAGTTCACAAAAGTGTTTTATCCGGTTTTTGAATTTTCCGGAATTTAAAATTTTCTTTTCTATAAATAGCTCGCATTTGGCTATCAAATTTTTGTTGAAATTTTCAGATCAATAATGTTTGTGCTACAATTATTATTTTTTACCTTATTTTTTATTCCATCTATTGCCAGATGTACTCTTGGAAAAGTTCCAACTCCTGAAGGCACTTGTGCTTGGCCACCAGAAGACCCCGATTGGACTGAATGTTTTTATAATAACAGTGTACAAACGGTTGGATGTAAGCCTGGAACCGGATGTGAGAATTGTCCACCTTGTATTCAAGTATGCCGCTGTAGACATGACTATATTCGAGTACGTGCATCAAAAGTCAATCTTTTAACAAAATGTGTTAAACGTTGTGAAATTTATGGAGGTTGTTAATTTTTTATTAAATAAAACTTACAAAGGAGTGACCAGAACTGTGACAACTAAAATTTTTTTGTTTTTGCATCGATATTTTTTTGCAACTTTGATCATTAAAAAAAGCCCTAAAATGAGCCCATCGGAGAAAACCACTATTTTTCCAGTAATTACCATATTTTTCACTACATATTTATGCAAAAACAAAAAAAATTTTAGTTGTCACAGTTCTGGTCACTCCCTTGTTAGATGTTAAAATTTGATTTTACAAATAAATTGCACTATTTGTCAGTACAAAAAACTCGTCAGTTTGCACGATCATACAGTCCCTACAAGTAGCGGGTCGTTTTCGAAGAATTTTTTAAATTTGGGCATTATCCAACTGAACATAAAGGTGGATAAATCTGGAAAATCAAATACTCCTACGAAACTGATAATTTATTTTCTTAGGAACCTTTTTTGACCATTTATAGTCACTGCTTGTGGTGATGTCAGAGAAAAATGAAGTATCAACTGTTTATTGGCCTGACATAATAACAATTTTCTTTAACACTAGAACTTTTAGCAACGCCAGTGTTTTAAACCGACGAGCTTTTGATAACGACAAAATCGTTGCCAAAAGCTCTAGTACTCTTTCTTTTCTCAAGACTTCCCTAAACCCTTGACAGCCAAATAGATGTGATAAAGTACATGCCACATATTTTTAGCTGGGGACACTTTTTGGATATGTCCCACTTGGAACACCGCTAGTTTGGTCAACAAATAACTCTCAAGACATACTACCAATCCTTATAACAAGAGTTGGGATTTCTTTTTTTTTCAGGGGAAATCTTTTCCCAAGAATTACTTGGTTTGAGAAGACGTTTCATCATTTTCAAGCCTCGTTGGTGCAGTGACAAAGCAGCGGCTTTGTGGCCACAAGATCGTGGATTCGAATCCCGCTTGTTCCAATTTAGTTTCCAATTTGGCCAATTTGGCTCCAAGCGGGATTCGAACCCGCGAGCTTGTGGCCATGAGGCCGCTGCTTTGTCACTGCACCAACGAGGCTTGAAAATGTAGAAATGTCTTTTCAAACCAAGTAATTCTGGGGAAAGATTTCTCCAGAATTCCCGGATAAATCCGGATTTATCCAATTTCCCTGGGACCGGATAAATCCGGATAATTCTATTTTCCAACCCTGCTTATAATCAATATGGTCTGATTATTGGATAATTGCGTTAAAGATGAGTTGTTCACAAACCTGCAATGGCTGGTTTTTAGGGCTATGATAATTAAACTATCGGGTGGGAACCAAACTAGTTGCAGCGGAAATATTGGTGGCCAATCTCCCTTCACAGCCATTAATCATATAGCTCAATGTGGACATGTCAACGTATTTGAATATGGTCAAAATAATGCATTATAACTGGTTTATAAAAAATAATTTTTTAAAGAATAAAATATAAAAAACTTGAATTAAGACTAGTTCTATGAGTGTCCGGATTTTCGAGTTATTGCTCTGTAATACCTCGTAAACAACTATAAAAGATTTTTCGAGATGTATTTTTAAGTCTTTCTTTGGAACAAAGAAGATACGAGGATCATTAAAAACAGGTTGACCCTCTACATTTATAACAAGAATCGTTACGTAAATAGTTCTTAATTGCGTTTCATCCTGACTTTTTTGAATCTGACCAATATTTATACACTTTTTTTATAAATATATAGAATTTGGATATCAAACTGTGCAATTTCAGATCACTTATGATAGCGTTACAATTCTTTTTTTTATCCTTATTTTTTATCCCATCTATTGCCAGATGTACTCTTGGAAAAGTTCCAACTCCTGAAGCTACTTGTGATTGGCCACCTGAAGACCCCGATTGGACTGAATGTTTTTATAATAACAGTATACAAGAGGTTGGATGTAAGCCTGGAACCGGATGTGAGTATTGTCCACCTTGTATTCAAGTATGCCGCTGTAGACATGATTATATTCGAGTACGTGCATCACAAGTCAATCTTTTAACAAAATGTGTTGCACGTTGTGAAATTTATGGAGGATGTTAATTTTTTTTAATACAGGGTGTCCCAAAAAAGTGGAATTTTCGTGATTTTTCCATGAATTTTGAACCCAAAATTTTTTTCTAAAAATGATCCATATAGGGGTGATTTGATGCAGGGAATCGATTGTGTGAACTCCCGAAGCGTGAAAACGATTCCTTGACCCTGATTCAGGGTAGCGTGTTGAAACGAAAATGAAAAAATTCGGATTTTGACCGGATATTCTACTACCTAGGGTTTTTTATGCGAAAAATCTAGTGTTTTCGAAATGTGAAAATGCAAATCTTCCTCCGCAAAAACCATCATTTTTAACTGCAAAAAGTATTCAAAGTTTAGAAATGAAATAAAAAACATAAACAAATTGTTTAAAACACCTTTTTTTAAAGAAAACAGAGCTTTTATGTCACAAAATGTGACACAAAATTTTTTTAAGGGTTATTACTTTTTCGTGCGATTTTCCTTTTTCTATCAATTTTCATCAAAAGTAACCTTCAAGAAAGTTGTAGAAGAAATCAAACTCTACAACTTTATTAAAGAAGATTTAATACAAATCTTACTAAAAAGCGATAAAACTCATTATCAAAATGAGTATCCTTACAAAATTTTTGTGACACCCAAAGCTCGGTTTTTTTGAAAAGTTCGTTTTAAAAAAATGAAATTAAACAGAAATTCAGCAATCGAAAAGTTGATCAAAAATCACAATTTATCACAAGCGTTTTCATGTTTCGAAAACATGTTCAATCGATTTCTCGCATAGAAAAACCCTACTAATCGGATATCCTGTCAAAATTCGATTTTTTTCATTTTTGCATCAATACGCTTGAATCAGGGTCAAAGAAACGTTTTCATACTTCAGGAGTGTGTGCAATCGATTCCCAGCATAAAATTACTCCTATAGGGATCATTTTTAGAAAAAAATTTCGGGTTCAAAATTCATGAAAAAATCACGAAAAAAAAACTTTTTTTGGGACACCCTGTAAAAAATTTTAATAAAAAAAATTTGGATTCTTTGTTCAAATTCGTAACATGTTTAACATAAAATTTTGTCAAAGATCATTAGTGGTAAATCATCATTCTTTTCCGTGAAAATGCTTCCTTTTTTGATGATAAAGGACTTGTCATTTGTCATTGGATTCATGTCAGTTTGACCCCAAAATTTGTATCAAGAAGACAACTAAACAACTTTTTTTCATATAAAACTTGTTTTTTGCTGATTTTTAAGTTGCAGGGTGAGCCAAAAAACTGTACTTTTGCGTTTTTTTGGCGAAAAATTTTCAAAAAAATTTGTTTTTCAAAAATCATATGAAAATACTCCTTATAGGTGATTTTTGAAAAAAAAAATTTTGAAAATTTTTCACCAAAAAAACACAAAAGTACGGTTTTTTGGCACACCCTGTAAACTGGGTACATTCCCAATCATCGAGATGATATCCAATTTAAACCATATTGTACTATTATAAAACGAGTTATCACTTAGTCGTGTTAAAAATCAACAACGGAAAAATGGAGACAACTATTGTCCGAAAAGGTCATTCGAGAAGCATTTCCAGGATTGGTAAGTTGGTTTTTATTAGGATTGCTAGGATGCTGAAAAAAATTTAAGATTTCCCGGGACCGGGAATCCCAACCTTTTTTCAGCTCTCGAACCCGACTTTTGCCGGTCCCGACTCCAATCTCGATTATAGTTAGATAGGGGATCGATAAATCCCTTTGAGCGGCGCGGGGGTCTAAAGGAAATTTTTGTCTCCCCCTATCCCCATTTTTCAGGGTCCTCGCGATGCGGGGTCGTAATTACGACCCCTATCCATGTATGATCCCGATCGGAAATCGAAAATGATCAGAAAAGTGACAATTTTGGGCAAAAAAACGATGAATTTTGGTGAAAAATGGAAAATTCTCGATTTTTTAATAAAAAATTTGATAAGTTTTGGGCACAAGACAACCGTCGCCGTTACAAATAAATTGATTTAAAAACGTCAATCACCCCCCCCCCTCCACCGTCATTTGATGCAAAATATTGGGTTATTCGGAAATTGATGTCGTTTTTTAATTTTAAGTGACGATGTCTCGAAATCTCGGACCCGGAGTAGCCATAGTAGCGAAATTTCAATTCAACGTTTGAAACCATGGTATACCCTAGGTTTTCGGGATCGCTGAACACGAATCTGAAGTCCGTTTTTGAATCCGACTTTTTGGTATGGTAGGTCGGCCTTTTGAAATTTAGGTCAAACTTCAAATGGGCATATCTCTGGCCAGCTAAATCCATATCCAATGGTTTTGGTATTGTTGTAAAGCTGGTGAACTCTACGGAGATATGCCCATTTGAAGTTTGACCTAAATTTCAAAAGACCGACCTGCTGTACAGGGGTGGCAAAAAGTTGGATTCAAAAACGGACTTCAGATTCGCGTTCAGCGACCCCAAAAACCTAGGGATACCATGGTTTCAAAAATTGAATCGAAATTTCGCTACTATGGCTACCCCGGGTTCGAGATTTAGAGACATCGTCTCTTAATTTTTTTAAATTTTGAGAATTGTTAAGACCTAATATCATCTGTAACATAGCTACATAAATATTTTAGCAAATGATGAATTTAAGCTTACTTCCTTTAAAGTTTTTATGTTTTTGTCTACTTTTTAAATCCACAGAACTATGCATGTCAACAGCACAAAATGAAGTTGCTACGCAAAAAAAATGTACTTCAAGTATGTGGTTATCCAAAATTGTTGAGACTTTTTACATGAATTTTGAACCCGAAATTTTATTTTCTAAAAATGACCCCTATAGAGGTAGTTTTATGCGGGAAATCTTCCCTGATTCAGGGAAAAGGGTATGTGCATTGAAACGAAAATGAACTGAAATTCGCATTTTCGCCGGAAAATCGGCTGTCTAGGGCTTTTTCTATAAGGGAAGTCGATTGCACGCATTTTCGAGGCAATAAAAAAAATTTCTCTGACACATTTACGCTATGAAACCTTTTTATGGAGTATACCTCTCGTAAAGGTAGTTTCCAGTAGTCAAAATCAAACAATTCCTTCACATTCGAGTTCCCATGCTGAAAATTCCCTGAATACAAAAAATCAGCTGATTTGAAGAACTTTTTGAAAATTTTTTACAAGAGGTAAAAAAATCGATTTTTCACTTTTTTTCAAAATCTTCTGATTTTCTTATGTATTCAGGGATTTTTTGGCAGGGAACTCGAATATGACGGAATTTTTTGATTTTGACTACTGGAAGCTATCTCTATGAGAGGTATACTCTATAAAAAGGTTTCACTATGAAAATCGCTTAAATCAGTTTCTTTGAAATTTTTTCATGTTTCGAAAATGCGCGCAATCGATTCTCCTCCTAGAAAAACCCCTAGACACCCGGTTTTCTTGCGAAAATTCGAATTTTAGTTCATTTTCGCTTCAATCTACCCACTCTTCTCCCTGAATCAAGGTAACGTTTTCAAGTTTCGGGAATGCTCGCAATCGATTTGTGAGGATTGTTATGTAAAAACAGCTGAAATCCTCAAAAATGTTTATTTGGCATCAATATAATACGTAGCGGGAGAGCCGAACCAAAGAAATTTGGCTAAACCAAGTTTGGATGTATTATAGACTCCTCCCACTTTATGTGTGCTATAAAATATATAACAATCTATTATATTATTAAAAATTGATTACAAAACATCCATCGCAGATTCCCTGCATAAAATTGTCCCTAAAGGAATCATTTTAGACAATAAAATCTCGGGTCATTTTTTAGAAAATCCCGAAATAAAATTTTGGGAATTTCAGGTGAATTTGAGCAAAAATTCATGCTAAAATCCAAATTTTAACTTGAATTTGGAGCTACTTCGGCTCTTATACCCCACCCCCATTGAACGTGATCTAAAATCAAAAAATTTTATTTTTTGAAATTTTCTCAAAAATGACCCTATTAGGGTAATTTTATGTGGGAAACACGTTGATGATATTATTTTTGCGTAAAAACGCTTCCATTTTTTAGAAAATCAAATTTTTGCATATTAGCTTTTTCGGAAAAAAAATATTCGTTGATGTTCGAAGATTCGATTTTCTAAAAAATGGAAGCATTTTTACGCAAAGATAACATCGCCAACGTGTTTCTCGCATAAAATTACCCCTAATAGGGTCATTTTTGAGAAAATTTTGAAAAATAAAATTTTTCGATTTTAGACCACGTTAATTTTTTAGTTAATTTTAGGAACTACACCGCCAGATTGGGGCTATGAAGAATCTAATGGGCCTAAGCATTATTGGGGAGGAATATGTAAATGTGGGAGGAAACAATCTCCCATAGATATACCCTCATCTGGAACTGAAAGTGCGAAATTTGGCAATGTCAAATTTGTCAATTACAATATTCCTTGCACTCTACAAGTAGTAAACAACGGGCATAGTGGTATGAAAATTTAGCGCTATAATCAATGTGTGTGTGCAGAGGGACGCTAAAAGTGTTAGATGCCAGACCAGGCCAGGCCGACACTAGAGCCGACCTGGCCCGCGCACAACCTACTGACTGATGGTTGCTATCACGTGGATAGTGTTTGATGGGAAAATGAAAGGCAAAAATTATACATCAAATTTTATAGAGGCCTTTTTAACAATAGCATATTCACTTGTAACAAGTGTATATTCTATGACAGATTTTTACGCTGAACAAGATGCTTCGACACAAAAGAACACACATTCGATGATCTCGAACGAGTTCATTTGCACTTGAGCGTGCGCATTTCCCCCAAAGGAATGTAACCGGAAGTGAAAAATCATTGCGTGGAACGATAAGAAAGATTGAAGCGCGTTTAATCATAGTGCTCTCTTTTGATTTTATTTATTTTAAAGTATTTTAAATTTTGTTTTAAAAGTAATTTTTTAATGGGATTGTTAATTAAAGGGAGATATAGGAGAACTATAGAACAGTGTTGTATTCGGTACACTACTCGAATGACGAATCGAGTAGTGTACATTACTCGACTAAAATCGAAAGATCGAGTGTACGAGGGTGGTTCTACCCACACTACTTATTTATATTTTTTGACTACACCTAGTTTTTTTTCAAAAATTCAATTTTTTTCAATAAATTTAGATTTTTAAAAAAATTCAAATTTTTCATGAAATGAGAGTGGGCGCATTCGATTCCTCGTCAAAAATTATCCCCAGGGCTTTTGTGAAGTTTATTTGACGTGCTGAAACGCGCAGAAAGTAGTGTACACTACTCGACTCAATATGCGAATTTCAATCGAGTAGTGTACTCTTATACAGGGTGTTTCAGATGAAACATACCTAATTTATTTTGACATAGCTTTTTTCTGGAAAAGTATCCTGAATTTCCGACTTTTGGAAAATAACGAGCTAATTTGTCCATTTTATGCATGTTTTTTTGTTTTTGAAAATTTTGACTTTGGGCAAAAGGTTTTCGCCCGAGTTGGGATTCGAACCCGCTCCTTTATGATCAAAAAGCGAAAGCCATACTACTCAGCTATGAAGGTCGGATATGAAGATCGGTAAAATTTTCCGACGAGACCGACCTTCATAGCCGAGTGGTATGGCTTTCTCTTTTTGATCATAAAGGGGCGGGTTCGAATCCCAGCTTGGGCGAAAACTTTTTTGCCCAAAGTCAAGATTTTCACAAACAAAAAACATGCATAAAATGGACAAATTAGCTCGTTATTTGCCCAAAGTCGGAAATTCAGAATACTTTTCCAGAAAAAAGCTATGTTAAAATAAAATAGGTAGGTTTCATCTGAAACACCCTGTACTCTCGACATGTGAGTACTCGTGAAGTGAGTGCTCGAGTCAACGCTGCTATAGACATACCATATAAATCTCATCCAATAACACTTTAGTAACATTTTCTGGATTTGACAAATGTTCTTCACAGCCATATATTCAAGAAGGAGGTCTTGGCAGCAAGTATGATCTAGCGCAATTCCACTTTCATTGGGGTTTATCCAATAAAGTAGGAAGTGAGCATACGTTAGATGGACATGCTTACCCTTTGGAGGCAAGTTCAAAAAGCATATAAAATTACGTAACTTTAGCTCCACTTGGTACACATAAAACGTGGATTAACGTTAAGTCAAGCCATTACAAAATCCAATGGTATAGCAGTAATTGGTGTATGGTACACAATTGGCACTAATTCAGCTTCTTTGGCTCCTTTAGAGGCGGCAATTCAGGCTGTTGAACCTAAAGCTGGTTATTAGAACTATATAAATATTGACAAAAGAGGCCACTTTTTAGGCTTGAAATCATCAATTTCAAATTTTGCTGTTCAACACCTACTTCCAAGAAATCGAAATGAATTTTATCGATATAATGGTTCTTTAACTACTCCTGATTGTAATCAGGCTGTTGTTTGGACAGTGTACAAAAACACAAAAAGTGTCACGAAAGCAGAGGTTCGAGACCAGTGTTTTAAAGGACCAGTCCAGTAATTTACAACCATATGAAAAATGATATATTCGGAAAGATCATGAAAAATGGAGAATTTTTTGTTTATACGGCATATTTTGAATTGTTGTAGTTTTCGAGATAATTGTGTTAAAAAAATTTAAATTTGTGTACAAGCTCTTCGTTGTAATACACAAACTTTTTTGAATTTCTTGCGGAAAAATCGATTTTTGCATCGATTTTTTCAATTTTTATAAAATGAACATTGTAGCAATTTTTTATAGCTAAATGAGACGAACAAAATGACATCAAAATTATTCAATTTGAACATTGTTTTGGGTTATTTTTATGAAAATTGAAAAAATCGATGCAAAAATCGATTTTTCCGCAAAAAATTCAAAAAAGTTTGTGTATTACAACGAAGAGCTTGTAACAAATTCAAAATTTCAAACGCAATTATCTCAAAAACTACAACGATTCAGAACATGCCGTAAAAACAAAAAATACTCCATTTTTCATGATCTTTTCGAATATATCATTTCATTTTTATATGATTATAACTTACTGGACTGGTCCTTTAATAAATAAGAATCGGGAGCCGAGCACCTCCTGCGCTCGCGGATCCTCCGAGAGTGACTCCAAGTGGTTCAATATAAAAGTGTTAAAATTTTAACATTTTTGTCAAAGTCAAATAATTAACAAATTTTGAAAAATTTCGAGACCCCTCAAGGGATAAAATTTTGAAAAATGAAAAAATTTTTTGTCTCTGATTTCAATGTCAATCGTCTCTATCATCATCCTCTACCACACGTGTACAACCCCCCCCCCCGAAATTCGGAGGGAGGGGGGTCGCCCGCAACCGACAAAATGAATGTCTTCCACAAAATTTGCGAGCGAGACTCATTTCGCACGCGGGCCTACGGCCAAAAATTTTCTATTTTTCAACAAAAATCTTAATTTTTTTAGCTTAAAAAAGTGTTTTTCAAAAAAAAATTTCCCGCCTATCGGCACGAATAAACATAAGGGGCCAAAGTGATTTTTGAAAAAAAATCACCTTGGTCCCCCCCCCTTATGCTTTTTCCGGCCCGCAGAAAGTCGAAATTTTCGGGGGTGTTTGTACACGTATAATAGGGGTCATTTTTAGAAAAAATTTTCGGATCCAAAATTCATGTAAAAAGTCTCAGAACTTTTGGAACAACCCAATAGTAGAAAAATTTTTAGATGAATTTAATTCGAAGCGTGCACTTGGCATCTGGAGAACCTGAAGCCAATTTTCGCCCAACACAACCTCTTAATGGTAGACCAGTGTATTATCATGTATAAATGTAATGTAAAGCTGTACTTGGTCGGATCTTAGGACAAGAGCATATTTGTATGAACTATTTTCACCCAAGAAGTGCCAAAATTTTGTTTGAAATCTAATCTACCTTCGGTTCTGTTGGCGAATTAGGTTATCATTTAATTTATTTATTAGAGACAATAAAAAATAAACATATTAATGCACTTTTGAAGAAAACCAATTGAAGAAATTTACATTAAAATACATATAACAATATATACATTGACTTAATAACCTGACGATTGTTTTTTAAGTCCACCGGCTGAAGCTTCCTGTGAGATCTGGGAAGGGCCTTGTTCAACTGGTGCTTCTGGAGCGGGCATTGCTTCTGGAGCAGGAGCAGCCTCAGGTGCTAGTGCAGGAGCAGCCGCGGCGGATGCAGCATCATCACCATATTGATTATTGCGTTTTAGACGATATTGTCCTTTACCATTACCCATACCACCATTACCATAGGGCCCGTCGAGATTTCCTTCATACGGTGGTGATTCACGTCGAAGTCGGTATTGACCACTTTTTCCACCCATACCACCACCATTTCCATATGGGCCAGAATCTCTTTCAACACGGTATTGTCCACCGCCTCCCGTGCTTCCTCCGTTTCCATATGGACCTTCAACACCACCGCCATATGGTGGGCTAGCTTCGCGTTTACGGTAACTTCCACCTTTATTATATCCACCACTCATACCATTTCCATAAGGCCCAGCTTCTCGTTCAACACGGTATTGCCCACCGCCACCCATGCCACCTCCATATGGTGGATTAGCTTCTCTTTTTCGATAGCTTC
The DNA here is from genome assembly GCA_900406225.1 of Acrobeloides nanus. NCBI lineage: Eukaryota > Metazoa > Nematoda > Chromadorea > Rhabditida > Cephalobidae > Acrobeloides > Acrobeloides nanus. Next base: position 18,139 of record OZJO01000518.1, on the reverse strand, counting down.
CACCTTTATTGTATCCTCCGCCCATGCTGTTTCCATAAGGGCCGGGTTCTCTTTTGACACGGTATTGACTACCACCGCCACCCATACCACCTCCATATGGTGGATTAGCTTCTCTTTTTCGATAGCTTCCACCTTTATTGTATCCTCCGCCCATGCTGTTTCCATAAGGGCCGGCTTCTCGTTCGACACGGTATTGACTACCACCGCCACCCATGCCACCTCCATATGGTGGATTAGCTTCTCTTTTTCGATAGCTTCCTCCTTTATTGTATCCACCACCCATGCTGTTTCCATATGGACCATTTTCACGTTTCTTGCGATAGCCAGAAGCCTAAATTAATCATAAGTGAATTTGTCAGATTTTCAATCACACGTCCTTGTAGTTCAATGGTAGAATGTTAGCCCGAGGTCGCGGGTTCGAGTCTCACGTAGGTCAATAAAATTTTGGCTAGTTGTCGGAGCTATATTTTGCAGATTTTGCCACACGGCTTATAAAGGACATTGAAATAAAAATCTCCCTCTAGCAACAAATTTATGGTAAGGGTGCGTTCCAGAAACATGCATGGAGCATGCATACATGATCCATGCATGCTTTTAGAACGTACCCAAAATGAAATTGTGATTGAGGTTATTTACCTGCTGCTGCATGGGAGCAGAAACTGGTGCTTGATAGGTTTGGGCTGGAGCCGCTTCTGGTGCCGGTGCTTCGGCAGCCGCACCTCCACCATAACCTCCAGAAGGTGCAGTTGGGGCTACAGGTTCATCGCCATAGCTGTTGGATTGCCTTTTGACAACTAAAAATTGTGAGAAAAAGTATTGGGTTGTTCAGAAAGCTCTAAGATTTTTTACGCGAGTTTTAGACCAAAAATTTTTTGTTAAAAACGACCCCATATAGAATAATTTTATGCGGGGAATCGATTGCGCGCATTCCTGAAGTGTGAAAAAGCTTTTCTAACTCTGATTCAGGGAAGATAGTGGGTGTATTGAAGCGAAAATGGATTAAAATTCAATTTTCGCCATAAAATTGGCTGTTTTGGAGTTTTTCTAGGCTGGGAATCGATTGCACGCATTCCCGAAGCGTGAAAATACTTCCCTGACCCTGATCCAGGAAAAAATTTGTTTCTACAGCGAAAATTTTTGTTTAAAAACTTTATTTTGTATACATTATTTGTGATGTGCACGGCCCATTTCCAACTAAAAATTTGTAATAGCAAAATTTTCGCTGTAAAAAACAATTTTTCCCTGAACCAGGGTCAGGGAAGCGTTTTCACGTTTCGGGAATGAGCACAATTGATTTAAAAATTTTAGGAAAAAAATTTTTTTCGATCACCAGACTGCATCCCCCTTTAAACATAAAAATTTTTTGAAAAAAATTATATTACCCCCTCCCTCTCTTCTCCGTTTCTGGTGGTTTGAAAACGCCACTGAAAAACGGATAAGAGACAAGTATGATTTTGGGCCTTTTGAGGCCGATCCAAATTTTACCTCTCCCCTCCCCCCCCCCCAGCATATGAAAATTCTGCTTAAAGCACTACTTCCTTCCCTATTGCCTACTCTAAGCCTAAACTCAATACTCAGAATGTTCATTAAATACTTACTTTTTCTCGAATAGACCAATACAATAAAAATAGAAAACACCAACAGCCTCATGTTGTTTCCACCTAGAAGCTACTACAAGAGCTTGTTGGTATAAAACACATTCATTTTTCTCCTAACCTTATATACAACTTGCACAATTCCAATTTCAAATAGCTTAAACAAGTGTTTCTTTTATGCATATAATTATGCCTGTTCTTCATGTTTCTTCGACCTCTTTTGGACTATCTGATTCAATAATAACCAGTTTCCTAGCACACGTTTTGAATTTTTCATTGAATTTTGTCAAGATCTTTGTTTTGCAAGAAGCTAAATTCTTGTTAACAAAACTTGTTTGGCTACAAAAAGTTGTTTTATTTTGGTTGTTCCAAAAATTTTTGAGTTCAATTTGTCATTTTCTGTCAGAATAATTGATAGCATTCATCAAAAAACTCTCATTCATCCTGAGAGTTTTTTGATGTTTTATTGAAACGCTTGCTCGTTTGTATTCTTTGAAAGTCGTGACAAATTTCCGATTTTTATCATTTACATATTATTTGATATACAGAGTGAGTAAAAAAGTGTATTTTTGTGATTTTTGGTGCTCGAAAAAAATTTTTGGGACCGGAAAATTTTTTACTAAAAATGACCCATAAAATTTTCTAAGGTCAAAACTTCACGCCAAAAATCGTGGATCGAATTTGGCGTTACATTTTGGCTGTAGAAAATTTTCTATAACTTTTCATAAAAAATGATCTAACATGTAAGAAAAAAAGTAGAGCACTCCATTTTGCACATTTATTTCTTTGGTTTCTTTTTGAAAAAAGGTTATAGGAAAAAATTATTATTCAATCATGGATACCCAAGATTTCGATCTCTGGTTCCCAAGATCGTCTGGACAAACAAACAGACAGACAGACAAACATTACACGTTTATAGTAGTGGGATAAACTTTCATAAAATTAAAAAATTTGACAAAATTTGTAAAAAGTTTAAAAAAATTTTTTTGTTGAAAAAAATGACAATTTTTTGACATTCTTGTGCAAGATTATTTTGCACAAAGGAGAAATTAATATCTAGCATTCGATTTTTCGCTACCACTAAATTCCACAACTCACGTTCCATTTTAATAGTCTACATAAATTTGATACCTTTATGTGCGATATGTGTAAATTTTGTTTATTTAGTCACTCGAGTTGTTATTTTACCTCTAAAATGAACTTGAACTTGAATTGGTCAATATGCATCTATCGGAGGTAATTTCTATCTGAATTTAAAGACCTAGTGCTAATTGTTTTGTTCATTTATTTTTCTACAGGGTGACCAAAAATGGCAATTTGGCGATTTTTTTCAAATTTTTCAAGTATTTAAATTTTTACCAAAATAACCCCATTGGGGGTTTTCTATGCGAGAAATCGCGCATTGCGAACCTAGAAAACGCTTTCCTTGATCCTGTATTATCATATTTTCGCTTCAATACATAACTTCTCTGAATCAGGGTCACAGAAGCGTTTTCATGGTTTGTATATGCGCCCAATCAATTCCTCGCATAGAAAAACTCCTATAGGGTTATTTTAGCGAAAATTAAAAAATTTGAAAATAAATCACCAAAAAATCTCAAAATTGCCATTTTTGATCACCTTGTAAATAAAGTCTTGATCTTTAGTCATCCATGCAGTATTATAAAATTTGCAGTTTTTAATGGTCAAGAAAAAGAAGATCATGTTTATGTATATAATAAATATTCTAAATTATGTTATTGGGTTATGGTTTCAACATAAGGGTAAAAAACTCCCCACCCCATGTCAACCATCCTCACTATGCCATTGCCCAATCGCCATTGACTATGGCAATCCCCACACCAGCAATATCCCCACTAACATCCCTTTCAGCGGAAGCGGGGGAGGGGGGTCTAGTGTGGATTTGTTCATTTTTCAGTCTTCATCGGGGAGGGGAGGAATACCAGTTCTAATCTACATTTTCATTTTTGGTGCCCCCCTCCCAGTGCCGAATCCAGGATTCTCCCAGGAGGGGGTAATTTTTGCAACCCAAAAAATAAAGGGGGACTTTATGTTTTTTCGATTTTTTTCAAAAATTTTCGAAAAAATAAGGATTCCCAATTAATCAGCACTGCAGGCGAAAATTTTTTTGAGAAATGCTTGCTTTTAAACTGAAAATGCTCAGAAAATTACAATTTTTGGTTAACAATAGCAGATTTTGTAGAAAAAATGAAAAATTTTGGTGAAAAATCGTTATGGGGGACCATAAGGATTTTTTAATAAAATTTTGGGCAAAATCATAAGGGGGATCCTTATGATTTTATTTTAATTTTTTCAATCCAGGGGTAGTTATTCCCCCCCCCCCCCCCCTAGCTTGTCCTTGCTACCCACCTCATCGAAATCCAAACCATATAATCCAAATCCTGTCCTACCCCTTACCTTTCTATTTTTTAAAATTTTTATGAGATAAAATTTTTCCAAAATAAATTTAGCGTGTAATTATGATGAAATTAGAATCAATGGCTTGTGTTACCCAAGAAGATCTCCGGGACGCACTTGTATTTACTCATCTCAATGTTTACCTAGAAGAGACAAATATGTTTGTATACAAAACAAATGTCAAAGGCAAAATTTGGTCAGGATAAGAGCGCCCATTTCATTACCTATTACTTCTATACAGGATTTTGTACCCGTACAAAGTATATCTATACAAAGCATACCTATTCAAAGTAAGTAGATCCGATGTTGAACAATGATGGGGCCCATTCACACAATATGAAACCAAAAATTCCTTAAATGGAACCACATCATCCGATATATACAGTAGCAGAAAAAAGATGATTGAACAATTAAATGGGTTTGAGTAAAAAATCGAATTTTTGACGAGCAAAAAGAGTTTTCTAAGAAAAGTGATGTTTATAAAGTTGTTCGGAAGCTACTACACAATAGGAGAGCCACCCACGTGAAAATTTTTTCGAAAAGTTTTTTCTGAAAATGACCCCTCTAGAGGTAAAAGCATGCGGGGAATCCGAATTTGAAATTTTCGAAGCGAAGAAACTCTTTCCTGACTCAGGGAAGGTGTATTGTGTATTGAAGCGAAAAGTCGCAAAAATGATTTTTGTCTAAAAACGACCCTTTTGAGGTAAAAATGTGCGAGGAATTCGAATTTGTTTATAAAATTCCTCGGATTCAAGACAAGCTGTATATCGAATTTTCGAACTATTTTCGATGTACAGCTTTTCTTGAATCAGAGGAATACCATACTGTTCGGCGGGGCCCATGAGGTGGTCTCCCCTTCAATTTTGGGTCCATGAGTGAGTGGGTCAGGGGGGAGGCTCCCCCCTTGCTGACCTATGATACCCTTACTTCAAATTTGGGGGCCAGGGAAGCATTTTCAGGGTTCGGGAATGCGCTCAATCGATTCACCGCATAAAATTACCCCTGAATTGGTCATTTTTGCGAAGATTTATACAAAGTAGAAAAAAACGCTAAACTTTCAAATTTTCAAGGTGTCAATCCACTTTTTTCCTCTACTGTATATATGGGGAAGGGTACTAACTTTCCACTCAAATTCCTCTCCCCCCCCCCTCCGTCATCCAACGAATAACTTGTATAAAAAGTTNCGAAGATTTATACAAAGTAGAAAAAAACGCTAAACTTTCAAATTTTCAAGGTGTCAATCCACTTTTTTCCTCTACTGTATATATGGGGAAGGGTACTAACTTTCCACTCAAATTCCTCTCCCCCCCCCCTCCGTCATCCAACGAATAACTTGTATAAAAAGTTGAGATCAAGCACATTTTTCAGGATATTCCATAGCCAATGCTGGCTGCTCTTCTGAATCTTGCCCAATCAACGGTTGCTCTTTCCAAAATTGTAATTGCCAAACGCCGACAATGGATTATCTTTGTTGTTTGAGTCCATTATGTACTTGTTTTTCTCGAGTTATAATTTACATGTTTATTTTTTAGCTCAAAGAAGCTTAAATTTTGGACTGCTAGGCTGGACTATAGCCATAAGTTTTATTCCATTAAATAATTGTGTTGCCAAAGATATGGGTTATTGTTATTGCTCAGTTGTAAAAATTGTTACGGCTGTGATACCTGTGGCTCCAATTTTGGCTACAACAAGTAAATGGGCATAGACTCAAATGAAACGATGAGGATAAAACGATACGAATGAAATGATTCGAATGAAACGATANAAAATTGTTACGGCTGTGATACCTGTGGCTCCAATTTTGGCTACAACAAGTAAATGGGCATAGACTCAAATGAAACGATGAGGATAAAACGATACGAATGAAATGATTCGAATGAAACGATACGAATGAAACGATTCGAATGAAACGAAACCAATAAAAAAATCGGCAATATATTTGTGCTCTCGACGCAATTTACCCGAATCAGGCACAAATCGTTTCATTCGTATCGTTTCAAACCTATCATTTCGTTTCATTTGAATCTATGCCAGTAGATGGAGACATACAGATGCACTACTATTGGGTCGTTAAAAAAGTTTTGGCAAGTTCTCATCAGGAAGAGAGCCTGCCAATTTTGTTTTAGCGAGAAAAATAAAAATCTCTCTTAGCGACAGTTATGCATCGTAAATTTAAATTATTAAAAACATTTTAGCCACCACTACTACTACAACTACAACCACAACTACTTTAGCAGGTGAAAAATTTTTTGTTTTATGATTTAGTACCGAGGGCTGACGCGTTGACGGATGGTGCCTCCGAACGGCACTCCCGAGCGACACTGTACCTATGGGTTATTAGTAGTACCAATGGGTATAATATAAAAAAATTGAAAAAATCTTTTTGAGGAGGTATCCCCATAAAAGTAGTGTCGATGGTCTTCTCTCATAATCTCATACAACTTTTGTTTTAGCACTAACATTGTAAATCAAGCGTTCTAGAGATCGTCTAGACACACAAATATTACACTTTTAAAGGATCAGTCCAGTGGGAAAAAAGTTGCCATTTTTGTTGATCTTCAAAAAGTTCATGAAAAATGGAGCATTTTTTGTTTTTACGGCATGTTCTGAATCTTTGTAGTTTTCGAGATAATTGCATTTGAAATTTTGAATTTGTGTACAAGCTCTTCGTTGTAATACACAAACTTTTTTGAATTTTTTGCAGAAGAATCGATTTTTTAAATTTTCATACAATGAACATTGTAACAATTTTTTATAGCTAAATGAGACGAACAAAATGAAACCAAAATTATCCTATTTGAACATTGTTTTGGGTTATTGAAACGAAAACATGAATCAGGGTTTTCGTTTCAATAACCTAAAAACAATGTTCAAATTGGATAATTTTGGTGTCATTTTGTTCGTCTCATTTAGCTATAAAAAATTGCTACAATGTTCANTGATTCATGTTTTCGTTTCAATAACCCAAAACAATGTTCAAATTGGATAATTTTGGTGTCAATTTGTTCGTCTCATTTAGCTATAAAACATTGCTACAATGTTCATTTTATGAAAATTTCAAAAATTGATGCAAAAATTCAAAAAAGTTTGTGTATTACAACGAAGAGCTTGTACACAAATTCAAAATTTCAAGCGCAATTATCTCGAAAACTACGATTCAGAACATGCTGTAAAAACAAAAAATGCTCCATTTTTCATGAACTTTCCGAATATCAACAAAAATGGCAAATTTTTTTTAACTGGACTGGTCCTTTAATATAGTAGGATATGTTTAGCTTGCGCAACATGCACGGAAAGCCAAATAACTTTTGTGTCTGGTGGGACTCAACCAGGGGATATTCCCATGACGAATGGAGTGGTGACAGTAAATGGATGTGCTCAAATAACGGTGACTTGCGCTTCCACGAATGGAAATGATGTCCTTATGACGGTAAGCTGTTTTTATGCATAAATCAGCTAGCAAAATGGCTGGTTTTGCGCGGAAATTTGTTCAAAAACTTAACGGGGAAGATGATTTTCAGTGGCATATCCCTTTTCGGTAATTAATCTTCTACAGGGTGTTTCAGCACAACCTCCCATCAAAGAAAGTTGAATATCTCAACGAATTAAAAAGATTTTCAAATGCGGTCTTTTGAATTTTACGGGGCACATTGTGCAAATATTTAAAAAATATTGAATGAGTCTGAGTAACGATACACAGGCTCGTTCAAAATTTGTGAAAATATTTGCATATTGTGTCCCATATGCCAACTAATAAAATGCAAAAGACCACATTTGAAAATCTTTTAAATTCTCTGAGATATTCAACTTTCTTTGATGGGAGATTGTGCTGAAACACCCTATACTTTTAGTTCAATAATGGCCAAGGTGGTCCCACTTCAGGTACAACTGCAACGGTTTCTGCCACTTTAAATTGCGTAAATGGTGCATGGCAATTTCAGCAAAGTGGTGTCACTGAAACTATAACATCAATTGAATGCATGCAAGCTTAACTTTTGAGAATGATTTATTTAAAAAATTATTCTTTGCTATGTAATTTTTGCATAAATAAAATTTCAATACAAGGTGATCAAAAAGTTTGTGTATTACAACGAAGAGCTTGTAATCAATTCAAAATTTCAAACGCAATTATCTCGAAAACTACACCGATTCAGAACATGCCGTAAAAACAAAAAATGCTCCATTTTTCATACTCTTTCCGAATATATCATTTTTCATGTGATTGTACCTTAATGGACTGGTATTTTTACATCTAAATTTTTGAGGCATTATCTTTGGCTACAGTACAGCCTTTTTTTATGCAGTTTTTGCCAGTATTTACAAGTCAGGGATGGAGAAATTTTTGTCGCGGGAATTATTTTTGATCCAATATTTTTATTTAAATTTTATTTTTGATCGATAAAAATAATGTTTCAATGGAAAATAGAAGTTTTGGAGTTTTTCAAAAGTTACTTTTCGATAAACAATCATATCAACATTGACCGCTTAAAAATTTTTTGAGCGCCTTAGGCTTTCGTTCCCAGTTTAAAAGACAAGGATCTTTTATTTTTTTCATTAAATTTTCATTTTCATTGTCCTTTTTTTTCTTTTATATTCAATCTCATTTGGAGTACTTTTGAAGCAATTTTTCTAGGAAGTTAACGTGTTTATTCATGACTTTTTTGATAAATAATAGCGTGTGAAAACTAATGTACTTAATTATGTATCCTGTAAATTTTCATTGAAAGCCCCACCTAAGGACATTGGGATCGCATGGCTCAAGATTTTTTGGTCATAAGATCCTTTTAAACCATCTCATTTTACCATTTGGAAATTCATAATATAGTCGGATAAAAAATGGAAACTATCCTTTTTAATCAGGCCAAATATGAAAAAATGTATGGATGCTCACAACTTCCAGATTCGGAGTGGCAAAAACTAAAATATCCTAATGTAACTGTTGGAATAGTTTATATTGTTCTAGCAACTATCTATCAAGTAAGTGTAAGATCATAACTAGAGAGCGGAAACCGAGGCCTCGTTTTGTTCGAAGTTCCCCATTTTTGACCTCCTAAATGATTTTTTATGGGATGTTCTGCAAGTTGCTCTCCATAAAAGTTCGGGCTATTCTTGAATCAGAGTTATACAGGCCTTATCAGGCTTCGGCAATGCGCGCAATCGATTCTCATCCTAGAAAAACCCTAGGAAAGTCGAAAATTTCGTAAAAAATCCACTTTTATAGTCAAATATCAACATTTTAAAATAGGGTTATATTTTTGAATCCCATTTTTTGAAAAAGTATGTGCAATATGATATCAGTTTTACTCGTTTCGATGAGCTGAATCGAATGACCGTTTTTATAATTTGGCCTAGTTTCCATTTTTTCCACTTTGGACCTCCGTCGACCCATATGTATATTAACAGAAATTACAGATGGCCTACATCCCATTCCTCATTGTAATGTTGAAGAAAGAATTTATCAAACATTCATGCTACAAACTGATGTTTCTTTTGGGAATTATCGACGTTCTTGCAACAGTTGTCGGTGGCACTTTCGCTGGTTATTATTTTATCCAAGGTGACATCTGGTGTACGAACAAAACGTTCTTTTATTATACTATTAGTGCGTTGACTGGAAGTAAGGACTATGACAAAAAATTTTACAATTATCTTTTTATAGCTTGTTGGGTAGGCGCTTGTGCAACTGGCTTTCTTTTGCTAATCAATCGAATTTTGGACCTCTTTTATCCAAATGTCGCAAAGATGCTTTTTGAAGGAAATAAGACCTACTTTTGGCTCATCCTACCATTGTCTTATATGTTTTGTTATGTGTTTTTCACACAGCCATTTTTTATCAATTCTTATCTTGGAGCTTTATTTGTGGACCCTTTTGTTGGAGTTTTGAACAACACATATATGAACCCACAAATGGTAAGAAGTAGATTTGAGCAAATTATTTAGAAGCTTTTTAGTATAATGATAACTGGATAGTTATCAACAATATCAGTGTAGTTGTCATTTTCCCTTTGCTATATGTGTTTTTATTTATCGCTCTTGGTATTAAGACAAAGATGGCGGTCAGTGTGACAGTATCAAAATTACAAAAACAGGTATCATTTTATATCAAATTTCAAAGAGTAAAGGTGTTTGCATAATGATGAAGATTCTTCGGAAGATTTTTTTCATGAGGATTCCTCATCATTGTGCAAACACATTAAGAACTCAATATTGAGTCTCATTAGTCGAATATACCTATGAAAGATATTTTAATGGTGCGCCATTTTTAGACCATAGTTCAATCCATTGTAATCTGCTTATTTATCCTGGCAGCAGCATTCATTTATGCGTACATGCAGTATTTTCCTACCCCTGCTATTGTGATTGTTTTAGGGCATATTAGTTGGCAAGCTAGTCATGGTAAACGAACGTTAAAGTTTGAAAAAAGCTTAGAATTTAGGAGGAGCAGTGTTAGCCTATATTTTCATCAACCGCTCGATGAGAAGAGCCGTTTTTAAGTTTATCAAAAATCCACTAGGAAAAGATGATCGCACGCACCCCAGTGCTAGAGTGATGCCTGATCCAGGAGCATAAAAAACTAATGGAACATAAGAATCACGTCGAGGAGCAATCTAATCAAGAATTGATGTTGATCTTCATGTTTAAAATGAATTTGGATACCTTTTTGCAAAATCATAAATAACAAAAAACCGAAGTCTGTGACGTCCGTATTGAGAAAATTAATTTCCATTAAATTAAAGAATAAAAATGTTTCTCTAGGTCCAAAAATGGGAAAAAGGGCTAAAAATTAAGTCAACTTTGAATAGATTATTAGACCCCTTCCGGCAGCCAAATTTTGTCATCGACCACATATTCGAATACGCCGTGATGAGTGCTACAAAAATATTTATTTAAAAAAATCGAAAACGGATGCAATTGACCGAGTTGGTCACCACTTTCTGAAAAAATCGCCAAAATCGGCAAAATCGGGTGCATAAAGAAATGGACATTGACAAAAAAGTACACTTCGGGAGAAAATAATTCCCACACCAAAAATTGATTGAGACGAGTTATCGCAAAAAAATTTTCAACAAACGTAAAAAATGTTCGAAACGATGGAAAAAACACTGTTTTCGAGGAAAAATCGAAAAAATTTTTTGGGCCAAAAAAATTTCTCGAAAATAGTATTTTATTTCATAATTTCGAACATTTTTTACATTTGTCGAAAAAATTTTAAAAATTTTTTGCGATAACTCGCCTCAATCGACCTCCGATCAAAAGCGCGCCGATCAAAAAAAGGTCGCCAAGATTTTGGAGACCTAATCCAGCACCAGGCCCTCCTCTCTACCCTTGTTTGGCCACCTATATTGCCGACCATGTGGGATCGAACCGGCGACATTAAAGCACATATTGATCAAGGAAAGAAATTTTAATAAAAATCAATATTTTTCTCCATTTATGTGCAAACGTTAGATTTCGGCTGATCCCCTCTCTTGTTAAAAACCGTTAGATTTTTTCAGACCCCCTCCCTCTCTTGGCAAACGTAATTTAAGGATGTTCCCTAATAGCAAAGAATAGCTTTAGCGTAAATCACTTTGTAGTAACAAGCGTCGCTGAAACAAAATTAAACAAAAGGACTGCTCAAACATCAAACATGAAACGGAACATTTAAGCACGAAGCACCAACCTATTTATGGAGGTTAAGAAGTGTTGTAATCCGCAAATTTCGAGAACGAGTTGTAACAAAAGAATATAAAAGTTTAAGCATTGTATTCTTTACGTAATTTACTTTCTTTTTATTTTTAGTTTCTTCTGCACAAAATACAATATAAAGACAATAAAAATCTTAGAAAGCATAATATTTTTTCACAATAGTTTGATTTATTCTGATTATGAACTTTATGGACTCTATGGACCATACATGGGCAAGCAGGAGGTACTGGGCCCCAAAATACGAATTGGCCCCCAAAGGTTACTGTCGACCAAAAAAAACATCGACAGGAGAAAAAATCGAAATACGAATTCGTATACGAATTTTTTTGGATCCTACGAATTGGAAATACGAAATCGTAGTCAAATACGAATTCGTATATATGTTTTGGACGTATTTGCCATCAAAATACGAATTGGTCCATTGATTTTCCCCCAGATAAGACGAATTAAGGGGGGGGGTACAGTACCCCCCTTGCCCATGTATGCTATGGACATAATATAAAGCCATACCAAACCCAATATATCAAAATTTTCCTGGAATCTGGACAACATTTTTGAGAAGATCACTTTGGCTGAAAACTATCGTAACAGGGCCAAAAATGTCGATCTTTGTCAGATGCCAGGTCAAAAATGAGGGTATGCCTCATATATTGTAGTATAACTTTTGATTGAAGCGAAAATTTTTTACATAAAAATTGTAACGCAGCTTCTAGCTTTCTTCTGAGTGGTCGACCGAAGCTCTACATTTTTTCAGTAATTCCATCGTGTTCAGCATAACTCAATGCACTGTCTCATTGGCACAATCAACTATTCGAGTGTTAATAGCAAAGAATAGCTTTAGCTTTATTGAACAAAAGAACTGCTCAAACATCAAGCATGAAACGTAACATTAAGCACGAAGCACAAACCTATTTATGGAGGTTAAGAAGTGTTATAATATGCGAATTTCGAGAACGAATTCATTCATTACTCGTTGTGACAAAAGAATATAAAAGTTTAAGCATTGTATTCTTTACCTAATTCAATTCAGTTTTTATTTATATTTTCTTCTGCACAAAATACAATATAAAGACAATAAAAAATCTTAGAAAACCTAATATTGTTTCCCAAAATAGTTTGATTTATTCTGATTATGGACTCTATGAACTTTATGGACGATAATATAAAAGAATATAGAAGTTTTGAGCATCTCATTCTTTACCCGATTTTATTTACATCTACCACTCAGTACCATTATTTTAATAAATTGTTAGAATAAAACATGGAAACTATCCTCTTTAATCGGACCAAATATGAAAAAATGTATGGATGTTCGCAACTTCCAGATTCTGAATGGCAAAAACTAAGATATCCCAATGTTACTGTTGGGGTGATTTATATTGTTTTAGCGACTAGCTATCAAGTAAGCATAAGTAACAAAAAAATACTTCCCTGACACTGAATTAGGAAAGCGATAATATACATTGAATCGAAAATCACTTGAATCAGGACCAGGAATAATTTTTCATGCATTGAAAATACGCGCAATCGATTTCTCGTATAAAATAGCTCTGAAAAGTTGATTTTTTTCAAATAAGTTTTTTGATTAAGAAAGATGGTTCCATTTTGGGATTATTTGGTCCACCTTGTAAGGGGAAGAGAGTTCCAGACGAGGAGGTTGCCTGCCGCCTATGGGAATCTAACTAGGGCTGGAAGGATCTCGATCCCGAAATTCCGATTTCGGGATGCCAGATAATTTTAATCCCAAAAAGACAATTTTTTGCGATTTCGGGATCCCGAAGCCGATTCCGACCCAAAATTCGAGATCCCGAGGAAGATCCCAATCCCGATTTTCGGGATTTTTTCAGAAAATTAAACAAAATTTACAAAAATCCTAATGGTTCCCCATTAAAAATTTGTTATCAAAATGACCAAGTGGTTTGTCAAATAATATGTCCAAAATCTGAATTTTAGACATTTTTCACATTAACACTCCCCCTGAATTTCGAGGGGGATCGGCCGCAACCAGCAGGTTAAAATGAGCCTTGCCCAAAAAATTTTACGACTCGCCAACAGCTCTCTGGCCGAAGTAAACAATTTCGGGGGTTGTATAGTCAGCCTCAATCCCCGTTGTTTCTGCGGATGCGTGATTGCGATATCTGCAAGTTTGAATTTGCGGTTTCTTGAAACGAATTGCCTGAACGCTGCCAAGTGATTGTATTGTAATCGTAATCGGGAAAAATCGATGGGAGAAATCGTGTTTATGCCTATGATTTTTGGTTGTAGATCAATTGTACTCACGAAAAGCTTTACAATGAGTGGTTGAAGTTAACAGACATGAGTACAATTTCACTCGCCCGGGGCTACACAGACTATATAACGAATTATAGATAGCTTATACCCCTTTCCTCATTGTAATGCTGAAGAAAGAATTTATCAAACATTCATGCTACAAGCTGATGTTCCTTTTGGGAATTATTGACGTTCTTGCAACAGTTGTCGGTGGCACTTTCGCTGGTTATTATTTTATCCAAGGTGACATATGGTGTACGAACAAAACGTTCTTTTATTATACTATTAGTGCGTTGACTGGAAGTAAGGACTATGACAAGAATTTTTACAATTATCTTTTTATAGCTTGTTGGGTAGGCGCTTGTGCAACTGGCTTTCTTTTGCTAATCAATCGAATTTTTGATCTCTTTTATCCAAATTTCGCAAAGATGCTTTTTGAAGGAAATAAGATCTACTTTTGGCTCATCCTACCATTATCTTATATGTTTTATTGTGTATTTTTCACACAGCCATTTTTTATCAACTCTTATCTTGGAGCTTTATTTATGGACCCTTTTGTTGGAGTTTTGAACAATACATATATGAACCCACAAATGGTAAGAAGCAGATTTAAGCAAATTATTTAGAAGCTTTTTAGTATAATAATAACTGGATAGTTATCAATAATATCAGTGTACTTGTCATTTTCCCTTTGCTATATGTGTTTTTATTTATCGCTCTTTGTATTAAGACAAAGATGGCGGTCAGTGTGACAGTATCAAAATTACAAAAACAGGTATCATTTGATATCAAACTTCAAAGAGTAAAGGTGTTTGCACAACGATGAAGAGACCTCAGAGGATTGTTTTCATGAATTCCTCATGTTTACTTGCACAATAGTGAGAAATCCTCATAAAAATCCTCATGAGGATCCTCACGAAAAAATCCTCATACACATGAGGATTCCTTATCATTGTGCAAACACCTTAAGAACTCAATATTAAGTCTCGTTAGTCGAATATACCTATGAAAGATATTTTAATGGTACGCCATTTTTAGACCATAGTCCAATCCATTGTAATCTGCTTATTTATCCTGGTAGCAGCAACAATTTATGCGTACATGCAGTATTTTCCTACCCCTGCGATTGTGATTGTTTTAGGGCATATTAGTTGGCAAGCTAGTCATGGTAAACGAACGTTAAAGCTTGAAAAAAAGATTAGAATTTAGGAGGAGCAGTGTTAGCCTATATCTTCATCAACCGCTCGATGAGAAGAGCCGTTATTAAGTTGTTCAAAAATCCACTAGGAAAAGATGAGCGCACGCATCCCAGTGTTAAAATGATTTCTGGTCCAGGAACACATAAAACTAATGGAACACTAGAATCACGTCGAGGAACAATCGAACCAATAAATGATGTTGATCTTCATGTTTAAAACGAATTTTGCAAACAGGGGTGAAGAGGGGCGATGCCGGGTTGGGTCCTCAAAATTTAGCTTGGTTCTCCTTATGTTTTTTTCTTCAAAATTTGCCAAAATTTTGGGCAAAAACATAAGGAGGACCAGGGTGATTTCATAAAATAATCTAAAAATAATCAAAAGTGTACTAACACATACGTCAAATAAAATCTAATTCGTTCTATTGAATCTTTTTAGCGATCTCTTTGATAGGGGCGCGCATCAGACATCACAACTGATCGCATCCATCAAACTTTTGCATTCTCTTTATCCCAAATACTTCGGTCGTTTTTTACATGTCCTCAGGGTATGTACCTTTACTTTTTAAGTCTTAATTAGCTTTTTATATCAGTTTTTGTAACTCCAAACCTGTTTTCTCAATTCTTGTATCATCCTAATTTTACTATATAAACTCTCATAGAAATTGAATTTTCGAAGTTGTTTTCTGTAACTTAATTTCTCAATAAACTTTAAAACCCCCGAAACCTCATATTATCACAGACTCTATGAAGGAATGATATTACCGTATATAATAAAATTAAATCGTAAATTTGTCGCCTTTAACAGGAATAAATAGACACAGAGTATCGCTAAATCAACATATAGTCACACAACTTCCTGCGGTCAAAATCAAACAATTCTTTCAGACTCGAGTTCCCCATGTCGAAAACCCTCGAGTACAAAAATCAGCCTATTTGGAGTACTTTTGAATAAAGTAGTATGTATTACTTCATTAGGCATCCCTGCGTCGTACTACTTTAAACGCGTAATGTCTGTTTGTCACAGACAAACAAACAGACATTACGCGTTTAAAGTAGTATATTATAAGTGCTGACCTTTCAAAAGTGTTTTATTTTGTAAATAAGTTCAGGGTGGCCGGAAAATAGTTGCCCCTCATTAATTTATGTTTTCTTCATAGTAAAATTTTTTTCACAAAACTAATATTTTACAAAGTTGTTAGTCGCGATCTCAGGAACAATTTGTAGAACATCATTTTTTGTGAAAAAAATTGGTTATGAAGAAAAAATCCTTATGAATATTAGAGACAACTTTTTTCCGGCCACCTATTAAAAAATTTCAAATGTGTTAAGAAAGTAACTGGTTGAAGGGACAAATGAGAAAAAATGAGATTTTTGCGATTTTTCGAAAAAGTTCACGTTTTTAATTTACACCAAAATAACCCTTTATTTGTACAGGGTACCCAAAAATTGACAATTTTGCGATTTTTTCAAACTTTGTAATTTTCACCAAAATAGTTCTATAGTGGGTTTTTCTATGCGAGAAATCGATTGTCAAACCATGAAAACGCTTCTCTGACCCTGATTCAGTGAAGAGGATTGTGTATTGAAGCGAAAATAGGCTAATTCATGGTCATGGAAGCGTTTATAGGATTTGGTAATGCGTGCAACCGATTTCTCACATAGAAAGAACCCATATAGGGTTTTTTGATGGAAAATTTAAAAACTTGAAAAAATCGCAAAAATCTCATTTTTTATTGTATAAGTGACATCAGTTAAAATAGTACAACATCCAAACAGCAAAAAGTTTTTATGATGTTTTCATTGCATCCGAATTTGCAGCAACGTGTTAAAATGCCTGAAATAGTTTTCTTAGTAAAATTTTTTTCACATAATACAGGGTATCCCTAAAGTTCGTGTACACCCTAATTAATTTCATGAGAATTTTCTTCATGATAGAAAACTTTTCACAAAAAGTGATGTTCTACAAAATTGCTTGTCGTGATCAAAAAATGACTTTAAGTTGAAGGATCGAACTCGCGCCCTATGAGTTAACGCCGGGCGCATTAGCTACTCGGCCATGGAGGGAACATATAAAATCCCATAATATAGTACTCAACAACTTTGTAGAACATCACTTTTTGTAAAAAGTTTTCTATCATGAAGAAAATCTCGTGAAATTAATTAGGGTGTACACAAACTTTAGGGACACCCTGTAAAACTTACCGTCATAAAGAAAATTAGTTTTGTTGAGATCTTCTTGAAACATCTCACAATCGACATTTGTACATGCGCCGCTTAACTTTTCAATTAACGTCTTGCCACAATACTTTCGTGTACTGACTGATGACACAATGATAAGAAGAAGCAGAAAATAGTGGGTAACATTACTAAAATTTAAATTTTTGGAAAAAAAGCTTTTTCGCGATATTTCGATATTTCCAACTTCTTCAAAAAGTTTTCATGGGAAAATATTAGCGTCATCGTGTTCCCCGTATAAAAATATGGATATGCAAAATTTTCATGAATTTTGAAAACAAAATTTAAAAATGACTTTAAGTTGCGTGATCGAACTCGCGCCCTATGAGTTAACGCCGAGTGCGTTAGCTACTCGGCCATGGTGAGAACATCCAAAACCCATGATATGGTACTCGTTTTGAAGCGCTCGGCGAGCTGAGTCGACTGGCGACATTCTTTATTTTTCGCACTTGCTCCCACCTTTTCGGCTTTTTGATGCGCCGTGTCCCCCTCCCCCAAATAATAAAAGGCAAAATAAAGTGTTCCACTTTTGCTGTTCCCTTCCCCCAAAAGTGAAAAATTATGGCAATTTTTTTTGCTTACCGCATTTGGGCCAATAGATTCTTCAAAGAAGTAGAATTTAATAAACTTACAACCAAACGAAGTGACCCTTTTTTATATCTTTTATACTATAGCATAAGGGATTTATGTAATAACAATTTAATCCTAAATCTCATATCATAAGAGATTTATG
>OZJO01000516.1:2794-21386 GCA_900406225.1 Acrobeloides nanus | reverse complement strand
CTCGTATTATATCGATGCTCACAAAAATAATTTTCCGTACTTTCAAGAGGGGATACAGTAGATATTACGAACAGAATCATGTTTTCCACATATATAAAAATATGATGATTTTAGTGCAATTTTTGTTCATTTTAAAGGAAAATAGTCGACTTTAAGAGGCTTCAAAATACCCGAAAATCATCGAATTATGAAATTTTTTTGTTAAAGACCAATAGCTTAACAAGCGATTTCAAGGACGTTTTTCAAGGAAGTGACATTTTTAAAAAATTGAAAATTTCTACAAATTGTAGTATAATGCTGCTCTATTTTTTGTACTCATAAAATCTCTTATGGCTATGTTTTTCCCTCATATGTAAATTTTTAACCTACGGTAGTTTAAACCATATATAAAATTCTCTTTTCCTACATTTAGCTAAACCCTATTATATCCCCATAAACACAAAGAAAATAATCCTTCACATAAAATAAAGCTCATTGTAAATGAAACACTTTCTACATACGCAAATTCCAAATCCGGATAAATCCGACCATTCATGATTTCGGCGATACCTCAAAACGAATCGAAAAATCAATATGCAATCTTTCTCCCCTCCATCTTTGTCCTCTATCCAAAAGTGCTGACCGCTGTTGTGCAAATATGGATAGAAATCGCGGCTTTCTTCTCCGATTCACTGCATACTTGTTGGAAAAAATATGAATGAATGAATGGATGACCACAGATTATGTATGATTTTTTGTGTGCTACAACACAAATAAACTGCTTTTTATGGTCGCATTGGTTCGTTGGTTTCTTCTGGACGAGTCCACTTCAGAAAAATTTTGAAGATGAAAGCAAAAGCAAATTTATGACTATGTTGCTTTCAAAAGTTGTTTTGAAAAAAGAATCATCGGAAAACATAATAAAATTTACGCAAATTAAAAAAATCCATAAAATAACTTAATCGATAGATGAAAAGGGGTGAAAATTTCCACCTCCTCCACGCAACCCAAAAAATAAGAATTTGTTGAATTTTGCCTATTTTTCAACAATTGTCAAGTTTTTTAATTTTCATCAAAATAATCCTATAGTGGGTTTTGTTTTCCTTGAAAAGGTTACCATGACACTCAATTATACTATTTTCGCTTCATTATACATATCTCTTCCCTGAATCAGGGAAGCGTTTTCAAAATTCGGTAATAAGCGCAATCGATTTCTTGCGTAGAAAAACCCCTTATAGGGTTATTTAGATAAAAACTAAAAACTTGAAAAATTTGGAAAAAATCAGCAAAAATCACACAAATTCTATTTTTTTGGCCACCCTGTAGAATTTTCGAAGTGCTGTCTAGGGTACATCGAGAAATTAAGTTTGCATGGGGAAGGGGTCTCCAAAAATCTAAAGATTAAACATTTTTGCCAAAATTTTTAATTTGTCGCGTTAAAACAGGTAACGAAATCTAACGTTTCTGGGGAGGAGGAGGGTCAAAAAAAAATTTTTTTAATGTAATTTATGTATGATTCTCCATATGTTTTTCTACGCGATCAATCGATTGCGCGATTGCTGAGGCATGAAAACGCTTCCCTGACCTTGAATCGGGGAATACAAATTTTTGAGCTTTTTAGATGCATACCCCTCGTTGGGGTAACTTCCAGTAGTCAAAATAAAAAAATTACTTCAGATTTGAATTCCCCGTGTAAAAAACCATTGAATATAAAAATTTAGACGATTTGGGAAAATTTTTTGAAAATTCGAGTTTCCCATTAGTCCCCCGGATGAGGGGGATCTCTCTTGTTATGCTATAGAAAAGAACGTCCATATAATTATGTCATTCTAAAAATAGTTAATTCGATCTAAGCATAAATGATGTTGGAGTTTTTTATAATAAAATAGAAAATCGGTCACAAGGATGATGAGAAGATCCTTTATGGATGAGAAGATCCTTTCTTTGTCACACATTAATCATATTAATCAAGTATACTCTGAATGCGCCATAATCTTCTTATATAAAACATGTAATGTCTGTCTGTATGTGTGCCAGACTAACTTTTGAAGGTGCGATCCAAAACCTTATCACAATATGTCATCATGATCATAGCAAAATTTTAAAACCTTGGGCACCAAAATCGGGGGGGGGGAGATATCCCACTTGAAAAATTAGAAAATCGATTTTTTTATATTTACGTAATAATAATGCCCAAAAATCTAGGCACAAAATTAAATGCTTCCATTCCGCCGCTAATGGAAAAAAAGTCCGGACGAGATGGCCAAGTGGTTTCTCGCTTTGCACTATGAAGGGCGAGGGTTCGATCCCAGAGATCGAAATCAGAAATATCATAATTCAAGATTTCATCATACAAACTACAAAAAACTGGAATTCAACCTCCGAATTTTTTGTAGTTTGTATAATGAAATCTTGAATTATGATATTTCTGATTTCGATCTCTGGGATCGAACCCTCGCCCTTCATAGTGCAAAGCGAGAAACCACTTGGCCATCTCGTCCGGACTTTTTTTCCATTAGCGGCGGAAATGAACTATATGTAGTGGTGAATTCGTTGGCTATCTGATGACAAATGAGATAGGTTCGATTTTCATACCCGTCAAAAATTTTTGCAAAAAATTTTGTTGGAAGCACTGCTTGGGACGCTCGAGAGTGCATCTCGAAAGTGAGGCTGAAGGTCGAATCGGAGCGCCGTAGGCGTTATGTTTTCAGTTTATGGGAATAAAATGATATTTTTATTGAATAAAAAACTCACCTTTTCGTTCGTCTTCATCAAGTTTCTTTCGTTTTTAAAGTTTCAATCGATTACAATAGAGCAAAGTGAATTGCAAGCAAAAAATGTTACAACAATAAATGAAAACGGACTGGAAAAATCGACTAGAATTTTCCACTACCGATTGTCAAATGATCTACAAAGAGGAGGAAAACATCGCTGGAGTTTGCGCATTAGATGCCCCATTTTGGGTGAGAAGTCGATTTTCATGCGAAAGAGAGAAGATGAAAATCGAAAGATCACGTCACAACACTGTCACACGTCAATAGAGAAAAGTGGTATTGCAATAACTGGCAAAACCTGATTGAGGACAAGACGGGAAAATATTAATCGGAAGTTGGAAAATAGGGGATGTTGATAAAAAACAATTGCGTTAATCAATAAGATTATAAAAAAAACTACAAGATGTCCAAAAAAGCGGATTTTTGTTATTTTTGAGAGATTTTTTTCAAAAAATTTCAATCTTTAAATTTTCACCAAAATAACCCTATATGGGATTTTCTATGCGAGGAATCGATGCACATTGCCGAACCTTGGAAACGCTTCCCTGACCCTGATTCAGGGAAGAGATGTGTGTATTGAAGCGAAAATATTCTAATACAGGATCAAGGAAACGTTTTCACGGTCCGGAAATGCGCGCAATCGATTACTCGCCTAAAAAAACAACATATATAAAGTGATTTTGATACAAATTAAAAAACTTGAAAATTTTTGAAAAATCGCCCAGAAATTCGATGGAGGAGGGGAATTCTCGTGTCCCCTAAATCCTAGTCGGAGTATTTTTATAACAAACGGGACACCGAGCGCCTACGACGTTTCCGAGCGGCGGTCTCGACCGCCAATCCCAAGCAGAGCTTCCGAGCGTCGCTCCTGAGCGGTGTCCCCGAGAGTCGTTTCCGAGCGGCGCTACCGATTTTAAATTTTATAATCGTCGATAAATCGTTTCAATAAATAATTCAATTGAATCAAGCAACGTTGCCCGATTCAATTGAATTTGATTATTGACATCACACATGCACAAGGTCTTGCGTCAAAATTTTCAATACTACATATCATATATGGGCAAAGGTTACTGTCGACCAAAAAAAAACGTCGACAGGCGAAAAAATTCTGTGATTTTAGAAAAAACGAATTCGTTTTCGATTGGCCAATACTACATATTTTTCAATTTTTTGCCGGATACTACTACAAGTCTTTCGTAAACGGAAGCTTGTGCATGTGTGATTGACACGATTAATGAAACATTAGAAAATTCAAATTTTAAAAGTTTTTTTGGCTCATCTGCGCTTAAAGTCAAAAAATTTCTTCGGATTCGTGTTCTCCATACCCGAAAACACCCGAATACGAAAAAAATCAGCCGATTTGAAAAAATTTTGAAAATTCGATTTTTATCTCTTGGTCTCAAAAAAATAATAAAAATTTTTCTTCAAATTTCACAAAAGTGGTGTCAAATTCCTTAGAATTTCGTCCTCTTCATAATAGTATTAGGTTGTTTCAAAAGTTCCTGACTAAGAACAAAATTCGTTTTATTTCAACAACTTGGTATGAAAATTTCCCCTCCTTCAAACTTGCCTCGGTGGTGCAGTGACAAAGCATCGGCTTCGTGGCCACAAGGTCGTGGGTTCGAATCCCGCTTGTGGCCCATTGGTTCAAAAATTGGCCAATTTGGCTCCAAGCGGGATTCGAACCAGCGATTTTGTGGCCACGAAGCCGCTACTTTGTCACTGCAACACCGAGGCAAGTTTGAGGAAGGGAAAATTTTCATACCAAGTTGTTGAAATAAAACGAATTTTGTTCTTGGCCAGGAACTTTTGAAACAGCCTAATATATTGTGTGGACGGTTTGGATGGCACCTTCAAAAGTTAGTCCGTACAAACACACAGACAGACATTGCACGTTTTATATTAAAAAAATTTTCAATATTTTTTAGTTTTATTAAAGTTCATTCTTCTATACATTTCGACTACATATTGATTAGTTGCAAGAAAAATAAATTTAGCTTAAAAGTCTACACTTCTTAAATAAATTTACTCGCATTACGGTTTTACGTACGAATGCTTTAATTTTATTATAAACAAATATAGAAACTTTTGGAAATAGAGGGTGATCCATAAGGTTCTTTACATCAGACTTTTATCAATATCTTGGCTACCCGAAAAGATTTTTCGATATGATTTTTTTAAGTTAGGTAGGCTAAAATGCATCAAACGAGGTGACTTTAGCCAAAAAAAGAAAAGTTTCTAATATTTTATTATTGAGTTACAATATTGTCTTAGGAAAAAACACCCTTAACAGTCGAATTTTTCAAAAATTCGTTCGGATTCTAAAAGAGCATGGCCATTTTACTTATCTACNGCATCAAACGAGGTGACTTTAGCCAAAAAAAGAAAAGTTTCTAATATTTTATTATTGAGTTACAATATTGTCTTAGGAAAAAAACACCCTTAACAGTCGAATTTTTCAAAAATTCGTTCGGATTCTAAAAGAGCATGGCCATTTTACTTATCTACAAAAAAGCAAGAAAAAAGAATGTAGATTTTTCGAATTAGAGGGTTTTGAAGTTAACTGTTATTTTGTGGCAAAATCAAATCGTGCGGGTGGGATTCGATCCCGCTACCTTTGGAAGGCGACCCTACATCTTGCCCAAAATCAGCTCGGCCAAACGACAACTCGCCCAAACTACAACTCGTCCAAACTACAACTCGGCCAAATACAACTCGGCCAAACTACAACTTTGCCAAAACACAACTCGCCTAAACTACAACTCGGCCAAAAGACTTCTCGTTTATACCCATAGACTCTACTCGATGAGAGGAATATTTTGGCCGAGTTGTAGTTTGGACGAGTTGTCGCTTGGCCGAGCTGATTTTGGGCGAGATGTAGGGTCGCCCTTTGAAAATGAAGACAAGATCACTACCATTGAGCCATTTTACCATTCTAATGAAATTTTAGAATTTGCCTATTATTTCACATATTCAAAAAAAATATAAATAGTATAAATAATTTTTTCATGATTTTTTGTAGGTACATAAAATCGGCCATGCTCTTTCAGAGTCTGAACAAATTTTTGAAAAATTCGACTGTTAAGGGCGTTTTATCTAAAACAAAATATTGTAACGCAAAAATAAAATATTAGGAACTTTTATTTTTTTGGCGAAAGTCACCTCGTTTGATGCACATAGCCTACCTAACTTTAAGAAAAATAGCATCGAAAATCTTGGCTACTTTTCGGGTAGCCAAGATATCTATATAAAAAATCCCGCTATAAAAAAACGTCTGATACAAAAAACCTCGCGTATCGCTCTGATTATATGTTCTGCCGGTGATTTAAAAGTTAAAATTGATTTTTTATTACCTCTTCATAGTAAGTCCGATTCGGATGAAATTTTTTAGAAGAGTATTTTTATGCACTGAATATGATTCTACCGTTATTTTTTGGTGTAGACCTCGAGATTATAAAAAAATGACTCTATATACCATGTACATGCCAGAGCGAGCCATTTTTGGCTATAATCTCGAGGTCTATGACACAAAATAACGTTGGAATAGTGTCCAGTGCATAAAAATACCCCATTTTAACCTTTAAATTACCGGACAGAACTTATAAGACCACCTATTAACTTCAATTCCTCTTTTTATGTAAATTATAAAATGGTAAAAAGAATTTATTTTTATACAAAACATAAATGCATTAAATGTCAATAATAAACAATGTCTTTTGCATATTTTTAGCCAGCTATTTTTATCCCGCCATTTATCCACTTAAGGTTCCGCATGTATTTTTATACAAAACATAAATGGCGTTAAATGCTAATAGTAAACAATATTTTTGCATACTATTAGCCAGCTATTTTTATCCCACCATTTATGCACTTAAAGGACCAATGAACTTTTGTCGGACCTCGAAAATTTATTTTTAAAAGAAAGAGAAATTTTTGCTGATCATTTTTTGTTTTTACGGTACCCCACTATGGCCCCCCCCCCCAGTGGCGTAGGGAGAAGGGTCGGCTAGGGGGAGGCACTTATCCAAAAAAGCTGTTTTTCCTCAAAAACGTAAAGGGGGACCCTTATGATTAGGGATTTTTTTAATTTTGGCCCACTAGGGGGCGCCTGCTCCTTTTCTCACCCTCTCCTAATCAACTCCCCCCAGTGGCATAAGGCGGAGGATTGAATAGAGATTGCACTTTCCCAAAAAGAGCTTTTTACCAAAAATATAAGAGGACTCTTTTCGACATTGGATACTCATTTTGAATGAATTTTTTGATTTTGACCATTGAAAGTTATCCCTTATGTGGAATATACTTCCTAAAAGGTTTCATAATGAAAATCACTTAAATCAATATTAGGAAAATTTTTCCATGTTTCGAATAAACGCGCAATCGATTCCCCATCTAGAAAAACCCCTATACAGCTTTCCTAAAAACAAATTTTTGACTCATCCGGAGAGCCGGATTTTGCAGAAAACATAATTTTTCAACCATTTTTTCTATTACATCCCACAACGAGTCCACAATAGTACAATTTTGCATTTTCCTTTAAATCAAAAATCCGATTGCTAAGAATTATTTGCCATAATTTTTTAAGTAAAATATAAAAAATTATAAAATTTCATAATTTCTAAACAAAGTTATGCTAAAAAATGTATTTTCATTATAAATTGAACAATACCTATATATAGGGACCGCGTCCTTTTTTATTCAAACTCAAAAATTTCGCCAGAAATGGCTCGGAACTGACTAATTCTATATGTATACGTAATTTTATGTGGGGAATCGATTGCGCGCATTCTTAAACCTTGAAAACGCTTCCTTGACCCTGATTCAGGGAGGAGTCGGTGTATTGAAGCGAAAATCAAACATTTTTGGATTTTTATGAGGGAACCGTCGATTCTTAGGTTTTTATAGGCCGGGAATCGATTGCGCGCATTCCTGATCCGTTAAAACGCTTCATTGGCCCTGATTCAGGGAGGAGTCGGTGTATTGAGGCGAAAATCAAACATTTTCGGATTTTTATGAGAAAACCGTCGATTCTTAGGTTTTTATAGGCCGGAAATCGA
Organism: Acrobeloides nanus; assembly: GCA_900406225.1. Taxonomy (NCBI): domain Eukaryota; kingdom Metazoa; phylum Nematoda; class Chromadorea; order Rhabditida; family Cephalobidae; genus Acrobeloides; species Acrobeloides nanus. The sequence continues at coordinate 13,579 of OZJO01000516.1, read as the reverse complement.
TTGCGCGCATTCCCGAGCCATGAAAACGCTCCTTGTCCCTGATTCAGGGAAGGGATAGGTGTTTTGGGTTTTCAAGCATGTGCAAATTCTTAGAAAACCTTATGGCATCTCATGCTCAAAAATCATCGAAATCGAATGTTTGATTTTCGCCTCAATACACCTATCCCCTCTCTGAATCAAGGTCAAGGAAGCGTTTTCATGGCTCGGGAATGCGCGCAATCGATTCCCGGCCTATAAAAACCTAAGAATCGACGGTTCCCTCATAAAAATCCAAAAATGTTTGATTTTCGCTTCAATACACCGACTCCTCCCTGAATCAGGGTCAAGGAAGCGTTTTCAAGGTTTAAGAATGCGCGCAATCGATTCCCCACATAAAATTACCTATACTCATGTAGAATTAGTCAGTTTCGAGCCATTTCTGGCGAGATTTTTGAGTTTGAATAAAAAAGGACACGGTCCCTATATATAGGTATTGTTCAATTTATAATGAAAATACATTTTTTAGCATAACTTTGCTTAGAAATTATGAAATTTTACAATTTTTTTATATTTTACTTAAAAAAGTATGGCAAATAATTCTTAGCAATCGGATTTTTGATTTAGAGGTTTTCTTAATTTGGACCCGTTGTGCATCCCCCCCATACACCTTATATAAAAGTTGTAGCTCGCGTTCTCGTCATTCCAGCAACACCAAGATCAATTGGATTTAACCATTAAGAGTTATGCTCAAAATACTAAAGTGTAAAAAATCTAGAGAATGCTTAGAGACCGAAATGGGCAATTTTTAAGGTTGCACACCACTTCAAATGCATCAATGTGTTTCTTTTGACCCTAATTTTCAAATTTCGAGCTCAGTTTTTTAGGTCCGCTGGAAGTTCGAACTTTCGAGATATCACCTCTTAAAAAAAGTTACATTAAATCTTTTTTTAATAATTTAACTAATGTAATTCTTTTTTTAATTTTAAGCATTTTTGTTCTGGTATTTCCATTTTTTGGCAAAAAGTTTTTCCGGTCTCTAGCTAGGCCATTTTTGATAAAGTTTAAATGGAATCTGGAAATTCTCGTTATTTGCCGATCAGTTAATAGTAAAAACCAATCAGCGGTTTCGTAATGGCACTCTTGTTATTGTAAGATAAGATGAGTCAACAGATTGCAGAGCATTATGCTTTGATTTTTTCTCAGACAATTTGTGCCATGAATACTTCCTTTTCTTTCTTTCTAAGCGAATATTATTGACGTCTGAAATAAATAGCGCTAATCATCTAAGCCTATTCAATTAGTTTTAAAGACATGGATAAATTTGTAACATTAATTCAATATAGATGACGTTTCGATGAAAGCTAAAGGATCAAAAGCATTGAACAAATAGAATTAGCGCCCGAAGCACGACAATATCATATGCATGGGGGTTGCGCTACACTAGTTCTACAAATTAACAAGATAAACAAGGTAATTAAGACGTGGCATGAAGTATAGTTGGTCGATTAAACTGGTAGGAGGTAAAAAAATTTTGTCCATGGCAACACCTTCCTTTTAAAGTTTTTTTAGTTTTTGTTTCAACACATTCCGCTTAAAGTCTAAACCCACATAAGTTCCTATATTTAAGCGACCGTATTCTAGAAGGCGGACAAACAATAATCAAATTGGTAGATGTATATATAGTAAGTGTGGCGTGGCAAATACAACATATCACCGCCTTTCGGTACTCTAATGGAGTTTTTTTGGAACACTTATACGAGACTGGCTCTTTTTAAATGTTAGTTTTTTTGCCAAAAATGTCATATTATGGTCAATTTTTCTCAGGCTGCAGAAATTGTTGGAAGAAAAGCAGTCATTTCCTGCCTAGTAAAATATTCTGTAAACATTCGGAAAAACTTTCTATGATGAATTTATTAATTATGAAGATGATCTTTCTTGCTTCGGTAATTTTATAAAATTTATCCAACCAAACCCAACTTTTTGGATAAGCCAACCAGCCGGCGATCTCCGAAGAAAGGGATGATGTAGATTTCGAAAGTTTATGTTCGGGTGAATCTCAAAAAATTTCAAAAAACTACAAATACTTATACATACAATTTTTTAATCACTTTGTGTGGGGATGGTGGAAAGGTTACACACAGTTAACTATCGGTAGTTTTCCTGATTTTCACACAAAAATTATGAGGAATGAAGTGGAGTAGCCAACCCAGTCCCCGGGAACAGGAGAGCTGGTATTGTAAGCGATGTAACTTTGGCCCAGATTTGGGGGGAAGTTTTGAGAAAATCATTTTTCTTAAGAAATTTTTAAAAATTTTTCAGGTTTGGGGAATGTTCCCCAGGTTCCTCTCCCAGAATTACGTCAACGGGTATTGTAGTTGATTTTTGAAAAATGTGAATATTTTGGAAAAAAATTTTTACATGTACGAAGGGGCTAGTGTAGCTAGTTTTTGTAGAAATGTAACTTTTTGGGGTCAGAGATGTTCTGTCAAAGCCTCCCAAGGGTGGCTCGGGTGTCTAGTAGATTAGTTCGGGAGTTTCCGACAGAGGGAAAACAAGTTCAAATATGCGGTGGCGCAGGAGTGCGCTATCTCAACGATTTAACAAAAATGTGGCGTTCTGGTAGGCAATAAATGTGCCGAAGAAGTGGTGCACTCTGGTAGTGCCTATAGTACCCATCTAATGCCCATTAATGCCTATTAGCGCTTATAGGGAACTATAGGCACTATAGGTACTAATGGGCACTTATGGGTACTAGATGGGCACTAGATAGGGACAATAAGATTTTCCGGAAGTACTATAAAATTTTACCACTCCAATGTTTACTATAAATTCTTATGTAATATCTAATTTTAAAAGTGATTGCTATATACTAACCTTCTAAAAAAATTTCACTATGGGCACTTAGAAAAAAACTTTCCGAACAACCCTGTAATATCGACCTTCCCGTCGATGTGGTTTCATTACGACTAGTAAAAAATAATGCTTATGGATAGAATGCTTGCTTGCGTCAGTCGTAATGAATACACTAGAACGTGTTTAAACATGTTTATGCGACTTTCAAGAGGACTATAAAAGGGCATGGATGAACATCTCGAGGGCGCCGCTTGGGACATTCGGAAGAGAGGCCGAAGGTCGAACGCCGCATAACGCCGAAGGTGCTCAGTCTCTAGTTTATTTTATTTTAAGGGTCCCCCAAGCTATCGTACTGATCACAAGCAACGGCACAAGCTATCGTACGAAAGTCATCATACGACGGACGAAATGGCCACAAGCTATCGTACGAGTACGATGGCTCGTACGACGAAATTTCGTATGATGACCGAAATTTGTACGATGAGCCGTCGTACTTTTATCGTACGACGTTGTATTTTTGTCGCACGACGTACTGTACGACGTGTCGTACGACACGTTGTGGTTGTAATAGTAGTAGTACGCATCGTACGACAAAAATACAACGTACGATAAAAGTACAACGGCATCGTACGACAGTACGACAAATTTCGTATGATACGTACTGTACTGCGTCGTACGACAGCTTGTGGCGATTTCATCGTACTTTTACGATCGTACGATAGCTTGTATGCCGCCGTACTTTTGCTTGCGTTCAGTACGATAGAATGTGCGAGCTTGTGGATACCCTAAACATCATTTTCATGAGATATTTTTATGTGAGTCAGTATAATTTTTTCATGCTTTAAAGATGTGCACAATCGATTTGCAGACTGGAAAACCCCTAGACAGCCGGTTTTCCGTCGACAATCCAAATTTTGGTTCATTTTCGCTTCAATATACGCCCCTTTCCTGAATTAGGTTCAGGGAAGCATTTCTAATAAATCATTTTTAGAGGCCTAAAATTATCCAGACTCGGGATGGAATTTGAGTCTGAGAAGGTCGGTATCTGGGACGGGATCGAGTTTCGATCAAATTTCTCGAAATAGGAAGCTAAAAATACCGGGATTTTTGGAACGGGATCGAGCACTAGTCACAATCAAGGTAGTTTTTGGGAGTGGGAGCAGTGGCGTAGGCGGGAGGGGGGCAGGTGCGCCCCACCCTAGTGGGCCAAAATTTAAAAAACCCTACACACAAGAGTCCCCTTATGTTTTTGAGAAAAATCAGCCTTTTTTGGGGAAGTACCCTTCCCTCCGGCCAACCCTTCTCCCTACGCAGGGGATTCAATACCCAAAGGATATTATGAATGGTAAAATAGCTGTTATTGATTTTGCGTTGAATTTCAGGAGTGGCTTACGTAGTTTTTTCAATCTTGTGATATTAATTCGTTTACTTCGACTATTATGAAATTTTTTTTGTTTATTATAGAGCGATTACGCATTGTTTATAACATAATACAATTATCTATGAGCAATATTCCGATTAATATTTGACATGCTTTTTTGTTTGTCATGCGTGAATTTTGATATACGTTTTTTCCACGTATCCAGCCAAGGCATTGAATAGCATTATACTCTATAAGGAAGGGGGTTGGTTAATGAAATGCAAATGGACTAAAATCTGAATTCTCGCCTGAAAAATAGTGTATATAAGGTTTTCTAGGCGGAAAATCGATTGTGCACATTGCCAAATCATGAAAATGCTTATATGGCTTTGATCCAGGAAAAACGAATTCTTGAGGTCTTATATATACACCCCTTTAGGGTTAGCCTCCATTGGCCAAAGTCTTGGCTGGCCCTCTTTGTATACACATTAGAAAAAGCGGGTATCAAAATTCGCGCATGACAAAAATTAATCGGAATATTGCTAATAGACAATTGTATTATGTTATAAACAATGAGTAATCGCTCTATAATAAACACAAAAATGAAAAAAATTGCATAATAGTCGAAGTAAACGAATTGACATCACAAGATTGTGATGCTAATTCGTACGTATGCCACCTCTGCTCGAAATTCAACAAAAACACAGTAAATTACAGTAAATTCTGAACCGTTATCGTCGTCGAGATAATCGCATTTGAAGTTGGCAATTTTTGACCTCCTGTTTTAAATTTGAATTTGCCGCCAAGACCCTGATTCAGGGTCATGCGAGAATTTCAAATTCAAAATTGTAACTCAAAAATCGCCAACTTCAAATGCGATTATCTCGACGAAGATAACGGTTCAGAATTTACTGTAAAAACAAAAAATGCTCCATTTTCATGAATTTTTCGAATACCGATTTTCCTCTAATAGAACCCTCCCTCTAATAGAACCTCCCCTCTAATACATCCCCCCTCTAGAGGTGTATAAAAAAAATACAACCCCCCTCCTAATAGAACCCCCCCCCCCCAAATTGCTTCCCCTCTGAATCCGGATTCGGGATTCTGAAATCTGAACCCGAATTCCAGATTCTGAATCTGGATCCTGAATTCGGATTCTGAATCTGAACTCGAATTTCGGGTTCTGGATTTTGAATCCGGATTCAAAATCCGAATCCAGAATTCGGATTCAGAATCCGGATTCTGAATCTGAATTCGGATTTTGAATCCGGATTCTGGATTTTGATGCTGAATCTTTTTTTCTGAATCTGGATTCTAAATTCAAATTCAGAATCCGGAATTCGGGTTCAGATTCAGAATCCAAATCCAGATTCAGAATCCGAATTCAAAATCTGTATTCAGAATCCAAATTTAGAATTCGGATTCAGAATCATAATTTAGAATCCAGATTGTAAATCAGAATCCGGATTCAGAATCCAAATCTAGAATCCGGATTCTGAATCCGAATTCAGAATCAAAATTCAGAATCCAGATTGTGAATCAGAATTCGGATTCAGATTCTGAATCCAGAATCGGATTCCGGATTTCAGAATCCGAAAAAGTTACAAAAAAATACCTTAAAATTTNGATCAAAAATACAACCCCCGGGGGTTGTATTAGAGAAAAACCGGTATATATAAATTATGGCAAGTTTCGCTAATCTAAAGAATTTTCAATTTTTACATGCGCCTTTGTTAGTGATTTTTACATTTTTTGCAATTCGGCCCTTGAAAAGTGACTTGGTCAGGGATGTTGGCAGGAATTCTAGTTTATGTGCGACTTGAAGCCCCCGTAGTGAAAAGTTTCAAGTTAGAACCCAAAAAATAAATTTTTAAGGGGGTTAAAAAGCATTATTAGTAGAAAGAAAGTCATTTTTCTCAAAAACTATAAATGCTAGGATCATGACCGAGGTGTCGTTGGAAAGGGAAACAAATGGCAATGAAAACGTGCATTAAATTGTAGAAAACGCTTCAGTAAAAAAAGTTATGATAAAAACAAAAAAGGGATCCAAATGACGATTTTTAAGAAAATGACACATCGATATCTCCACAAGTTTAAAAGCTCGGGACCTAACTTATATGTTTTTGTTAATCACTCACTAGGTACATGAAAATAACCTAGGCTTCAAGTTTGTGACAACACTTTTTGGCGTAGGCTCACCCCCTGTGCGACTTTTCCAGATATTGCCTCTTAAAAGATAGTTCTCATCTATGGTTGACATGCAATCTCTGTTTTATTGCACTTTCCTTTTATCTACTCAAAATTTCTCTAACTTTCATACATTTCGGATATTTTTGCAAATTTTTATTTAATGCAAGTTTCAATTTCTGTCGGCTTCTTTTATATTAATAGTAAATCAAATTGTACAATTTCTAGACAAAATCTAAAATTGTCCTATTACAAGGGTATTACCGTTTTATTAATGATTTCCAAGAACATTTACTTTGCCTATTTAATAAAAACTTGATTAGTTTATTCACTTACTTACGCCAGTGTTAGTTTTTGGACGTAAGCGGAAACGGTCTGTTGCACTTTTGTAAACACCCATGAATTTTCAAACAAAATCGAGTTATATATCACATGTGAATAAGTCTCTTTTTTACCGTAAACAATTTTTTGGCGAGGGAGATCGAATTTAGGCATGCATGACACCAAGTCCGTACGCAAATTGAGGCCCGGGCCCCCAAACCTAACCGAAGACTGAAAAAAACGTGGGGGTTCCCCCCTATGTTTTTGAAGAAATTTTTGAAAAAAAATCAAAAATCCTAATGGACCCCTGTTATGATTTTCACCAAAATAGTCCCATTTTTTCAACAAAAATGTCAAAAATCTGCTATTTTTCACCAAAAATTTCATTTTCTGGGCATTTTCAGCTTAAAAACAAGCATTTCTAAAAAAAAGTTTCACCGGTTTTTACTTTAATTCAAAGATTTCACCAGAATGGTCCTAAAATTCCCATTTTTTGACAAAAAGTCCCACTTTTGACTTGTTTTTCACCAAGAATCGTAATTTCGTGAACATTTTCAGATTATAAACAAGCATTTGCAAAAAAATTTTCGCGCTGATAGGCGCGAAAAACAAGGAGGACCACTTTTGAAAATTTTTTCGAAAAACTCGAAAAAATTGCCTTGGTTTTTTTTGTTTTTGCCCTAAATTTTAGAAATTTTTCGAAAAAACGTAAGATTTGTTGAAATTTTTGGGCGGGGCCTCCTCCAAAACTTCGGAGTTCGTTTGGGCACTGAATGCCAAAAGTTCAGTGCTCGGCACTAAACGCCACAAGTAAGCACAATTAAGAAAGTCGACGTCTTTTAAGCAATAATAATAATGAGAAATGGGAAAATGAATAATAACTTCCAAGAATTTTGCTTCCTTATTTTGTTTATAACTAAAAAGGCAATATAGGACATTTCCCTCCAAGAGAAAAATGTTTATCACAATCATACATTTACAACCCCCGGACTATCCGGAGGGATGTCGCACGAATTTTCGAAAATCATGCCGCATGTCCTCCCATTGACGCCGAAATTTCATAAGGGTCCCTTTTATGATTGTTTAATTTTTGGATTTTTTTTCAAAAATACACTCTCATATCGCTTCAAAAAAAAACAGGAAAATCATGTCGTATTGGTTAGGCCTGTCTGGCAGTAATGCATGAAATTGCGATTTCTAAGTTTAGATTACAGTACCCAAATTTCGATTTCGACTTTTCCGATTTCGAAAAACGAAATCTCGATAAAATCGAATCAAAGATCAAAAAAACTTAAAGGGGGAAGGTGGCATTTATAGCCTAATCCAAGATTTTTTTCTAAGATCATTTTTAAGTAGGGTTGCCACATCGCTCCGGAACCGGAGAAATTACTCCGGTTTTTGACATTTTCTCCGGTTTTTCAAATTTTCTCCGGTTTTTAAACTTTTCTTTCTAATGTTATAAAAATGAGTATTAAACGGAAAGTTTGCTATTTCAACTTATACAGCAAAAGAGTCATGAAATTTTCTACGGTTTTTAAAAAATTTCTCTGGTTTTTACCGATTTTTGCCCCCGTTTATGAAATGGCATGTGGCAAACTATTTTTAAGGTTTACCCCATCATGCGAGAAATCGATTGCGCGTATCGCCGAAGCATGAAAACGTCATTCTGACACTGATTCAGGGAAAACTTTGTTTTATTTTATATCAACAATCGTTGAAAAATTCAAAGTTTTCCCTGAATCAGGGTCAGGATGACGTTTGCACACTTGGCGATACGCACAATCGATTTCTCGCATGATTTACCCTTAAAAATGATCTTTTTAGTAAAAAATTTTTTCTTGGATTAGGTCATAAATGTCACTCCCTTTAAGGGTCCCCCTATGTTTTTGCCCAAAGTGTTGAGAAATATTTTTTGAAAATCATAATGGTCCCCCATTATGATTTTTTCACCAAAATTTTTTCATTATTTTCACTAAAAATGTTCAAAATTGTTAATTTTTCATCAAAATTCATCATTTTTCGCCAAAAATCGTCATTTCCATGCAATTTCAGCTTTAAAATGGCAATTTCCTATGACTTTCGAAATTTCGATTTCAAAATTACGACCCCGATTTGGTTGAAATTTTTCTTTATCGAATCGAAAAAGATGTTTAGTAAAAAAAATTATTTAGCTATGCAATTTTCCGCATGTTCTGGCACACCCAGGAATCCATAGCACATATCCATCATTTCAAATATACGCCGCCAATTTAGTCAGGTAGATAAAAGATCAGAAGAATAAGGAATAACAACTTTTTTAGACATCGTCGATCTCAAGAATGTCTAATAAGACACGAAAACAATTTGCAATTCCAATCTGTTCTTAAATCGATAGCCATAAAGAATCCAACTAATAATCACCATGTTGAACAGATTGAAGAACCACTACCAACTAAATCAGTCCCTTCAATGGAATGCCAAACAGAGCAGCTTTCTTCGATTTCGCCTGATATGCCTTTGATGGACAGGTCTTTATGCGGATTTCGATTTATCGAAAATTTTGATGACAAAGTAAGAATTTTTTAATCAAATCAGTAGCTTAGCCAGACGCCAATGATTTGGAGGAGGTCTGTATTGATTTCTTCAACAAAAAATGTCACTTTTGAAAGGAAAATAAATTCAAGAACGGAGACGCTACTATATTCGTTCTGTATTAAAAAAAATTGATTTTGTGCAAAAAATGAAAAAGATATGCATTTTTGTCCAAAAAATCGCATTTTTAGGCAAAAATAGCCACTTTTTGATAATTTTTAATATAAAAAATAGCATTTTTATGAAAAATTAAATATTTTGGATAAATTTGGGCAAAAATTAAACATTCATGGGTCGATGAAAATTCTCCGACAAGAAAATTCCCCAAATATGAAAATTCTACGAATAGGAAAATTCTCTGAATAGGAAAGTTCTTCGAAAAGGTAAATATACCGAGAGAAAATTCTCCAAAGAGAAAATTCTCCGAATAGCCATTTTTTGATCATTTTTAATATGAAAAAAATTCTCCGAATAGCATTTTTTTTTATCATTTTTAATACTTCGGCCTGTCTCCGATTATATATATTTCTAATTTTTTTTGGCAGGGGCTAAAACATTCGATTTCTGTTTTTGTGCAAAAACTTTTTGTCCGAAACCGACACCCTTGAGGTGCAATGGGTGACGCCTTAGCCACTGCATCACAGAGGCTTATTACTAAATTTCGACAAAATTCATCTACGTTCTAAAGGAAAAAGTCGAAAAATAATGATATGGGGCTAAAAAATTTATTTTGAATGGTACCCCCATGATTTTGGTGTCATTTTTCTTCTCATACCAAGCCCTATCGATTGGTATAGGCCGTGACGGATTGGACTTAAGGTGATGGAGATAGCACAAACAAACAGAATAACAGATAAATAAACAAACAGACACACATAGCGCGTTTAATATATAAGGATAAGAATTAGGGACTAATGTCTGAAAATTTTTTTTGCCAAAACAGCCTATATAGAGGTAAATCATGCGAAAAATCGATTGCGCGCATTCCCGGAGTGTGAAAATGCTTTCTTGACCCTGATTCAGGAAAATAGATGTGTGTATTGAAGCGCGAACATCGAAAAATTTTGAAATTTCTCCCCCAAAATCATATTTTTGGAGGTAATTTCATGCGGGAAATCGATTAAGTGCATTCCAGAATTTTGAAAATGTTTTCTTGACCCTGATTCAGATAAATAAGAGTGTGTATTGAAGCGAAAATTCAACATGTATTAATTTACCCTGAATCAGGGTCAGAGAAGCGTTTTCAAGCTTCAGAAATGCGCGCAATCGATTCCCCGTATGAAATTACCCCCAGCAATATGATTTTGAGGGAGAAATTTCAAAAATTTTCGATTTTCACTTCAATACACACATCTATTTCCCTGAATCAGGATCAAGGAAACATTTTCACGCTTCGGGAATGTGCGTAATCGATTTTTCGCATGATTTTACCCCTATATAGGCTGTTTTGGCAAAAAAATTTTCAGAGATTAGTCCCTAATTCTTACCTCCCTTTAACAAATTGGAATTTTTCA